>JAOCPS010430534.1:0-21379 GCA_025505425.1 Graphium colonna | reverse complement strand
CGCAGGAGATATTATAGTGCACAAATGTACGCGCAAACACAGGTGCACTCTCTGTTCCTTAACTCTCATAGCCCGATTGGACGGATATCTGACACGACCGGAGAGAGATCAGGCGCAGGACCGACTTTTTACATGCCCTTCCGATGCTTAGATCATCTTTCTTTTCGGGCAATCGGGTGATCAGCCCGCATTGCCCTTATCCAATTAAGAAACAATAACACAAAGTTATTGTCCCCCCGCGGGATTCGAACCCACGCCGCTAGGCCCAGGGACCCATACCGCTAGGCTACGGAGGCGGTATTTCAAAATAGTGAGGAGGTGATTAGAGGAAAAATATGAATGGAAAATGCTTATAAATTATAAATAGTTGAAGAAATGAATTTACGTCTTTAAACTTTCATATGGCTGCAATTATTTAGTAAATTGTATTTTAACGCATTTTATAAATAAACTGTCGTAAAGTTGTATTTATTGATATTATTCTAATACAGGTATTCTTTCTTTCTGGAATCGGTAAAGGCAAGATATACCGAAAGACTAGATACGCTTTGTAAATTTAAAAATTGACCCTGTATTACTGTAAATCAATTACTACTATTAATGACAAAAAAATTGTTTCCCGTGAGATTCGAAATAGTGACTTGGCTTGTAATGTTTGGTAAACAGTGGGAGTTATATATCTTAGAGTCAAAAAAATCACTGCTAACTTTCAATAGCAGAGCTCTACTCGTAGAGAGAGAAGTGATTAAAAGTCTTGTTATTAAATCGAGATCACGACCCATCTAAAAATTTGTGGTAAAGGAAGTCATCCACATAAATATTTGGGTAACTATGTGGGAGGTCCACAGACATTTCAAAACATTTTCATTTACTAAAGATTTCTTGCGTCCAATATAACCAAATCCAGTATTTCGGCGCCTAGATTTAAGGTAAAAATTTTTAACTATTTATTTATTTTTAACCTGAAGTTTCGGCCCGTAAGAAGTGTTAATTTACAAAATCACTGCTGTTACGTTTCTTTACGTTACGTTATATATTAAATCCATAGCGTAGCGGTTTGGGCCATTGCTTTGTAAAGCGGAGTTCGTGAGTTCGAATCCCGTGGGGGAACAATAAATCGGTGGTGGTGTTTCTTGGTTGGATTAAGGCAATGCGTTCTGATCACCCGACTGCCTTGTAATAAAGATGATCTATGCGACGGATGCGCATCTAAAAAGTCGGTGCTGCGCCTGATCTCACTCCCGTGGTCTCGGACATCCGTCCTATCGGGCTTTGAGAGTTAAGGAAAAGAGACATCTGCGTCTGCGCATATACTTGTGCACTATAATATGACCTGCGAACTTGGCTGATCTGTGAGTAGTTTGGCTGCCGTCATAGTATTTTATTGGTGAATATATTTAGTCATTGTATATTTTTTTTTAATTTATTAATTTAGTGAGTCTCTCCCTTTCATTCGTTGTGCGTGTTTTGTAGTATCGCTTTCAGAAAATAGAAATAAACGAGAGTTGTGTGGTTTTCTTAATACTTTACTTGTACTTTTGTACATAATTATATGTAATGATTTCTCAAATGACTAAATTATTACATATTTTATTATTATACACTTCTATTATGGTACACGTTTTCCTAAAATATTTTTATTCTTCTTTAGTTTTGACTTTGGGTTTAAATAATATGTAACTTTATTATTTAGAATTGATAAATTGTATCGATAAACACAACTCTAATATGGATAATTTATAACAGATATTTATAAAGCTAAACAATGTTTTTAGAGATGTATAAACATATTCTGTATATCGATACATTAATTCGTAAACTAGCTAACGCCATTTTTGTAAAAACGTGGATTTGGTAAAGACACGATTATTGCAAATATTTTGAATGTAATGCCTTCAAAATTCTTTGAATACATAGTTTTTCGGATACCTGTCTGCCTTCTCTAATTTAATTATATATACAAATTTAATTATTTTTTTTATTTATGTTGAAAAATATTACAATGTTTATGGTTCGCTAGATGAAGTTATTGAATTTGAACTTGCTGGTTTGAGAACTAAGTTATCGATATAATATAGCTTTGTAAAAAGAAATAAAACACATATAATATTAAAAAAATAGACTGTTAATAGACATATTACCATATACATCATACGTGGTACACTAAATGGCATTGTTTTATACACCATAATTATTATATGCTAGAGTTCCTACACCTGCCACTATTTTGTGATAATATTTTGTTTTTCAAGTAGTGCATTTTAGTCATTCTTAGGGGCATAATGTCAATTCAAATCAAATATTTAATTAAACAAAAATCTTAGTTATGTACTAAACCTTTTTATATGAGAGAAACGGAGACGAATGTTCAAAAATGTCATAACCTGACTTCTTGTTTCAACAACTGCAGTTAATATTATGTCGTCAGAAGGAACTAACTGTTGACGGCGCCCCTTGCGTCATTACGCTCAGCACCACTCTAACAAGGAAGGACTTCTCTAATTACTGCTCTGATATTCGCTCCGTACAATCAAAATGTTTGAACTAGAAGACTTAAAGTGTGTGTAAAATTAAAGACAATACTTGATTAGTATTCACTAATTCATGTATATGGTTAACAAGATTAAATTTATCACTAGTTTTTAAATGCACTCTTTCAATCTTTTTGTACATATCCGTGTTGAAATTTATTAATACCCGTATTTTGACTAAGATGTAATGTTTTATTATAATATTTTTCTTCTAAGAGATTATAGTTTGTTTTTTGATAATAAGTGTCCACAAATATTTTGAATTCTATTCGACTGTCATTATTAGACAGAATCATTTAAGGGGAAGGTTTATATATATTAAATATAGTGAAGTCGAGAATTTTGGAAAGATTTTTGATGTGATATGGTAATAATGCTTATTTATGTGTGCTTACATTGTAAACGTTGGGTGAACATTACTACATGGATCGAAATAATAGATAGATAGATAAATAGAATATTCCTTATTGCACACCATATAAGTAAAGGAGAACAAATACAAGACATTATACAATCAATGGGTACAAAGGGCGGCCTTATTACTAAAAGCAATTTCTTTCAGGCAACCTTTGTATGGATTTGAAGAAATGTAACTAAAAGTACGGTGTGGGGTAAGTAAATTAAAGAATAAAAAATAAATATCTTTAAAAAAAATTCATGTAAATAGAAGCGAATATTAATATTAATAAAATCTAACATAATAATATAAAAACATTCGAAATTTGTGTAGTTAACCGCCTCCGTAGCCTAGTGGTATGGGTGCTTGCTTTGCAAACCGGAGGTCGTATATTATTAAATTTATCCTGTTAAAGGATGTTATTTACGTAACGGAGCGACTGACACCCCAAATATACAAATTTTATATTTATATTTTTTATATTTTATAAAGAAAACCGCCACATACACGCCATGCCACATATACATAGCTCGTAAATGAAATCCGCATAATGAAAAATTTATATTTTAATCACTTCCATAAAACCTTCAAAACACAACACCACATACGCAAGTGCATCCTTAATTCTTGCTGTGAAAATATTATAACACCAAAGATGTTATAAAATATTAAAATCCACAGCGGTTTTCACAGCTATTATTATTAAAGCAATCATACTATTTCAAACCCTTGTGACATATAACTATATACAGTTAAAAGGATAAAACAACGAAATCCGTTAACAGTCATGTATTATTCAGTGGTGCCCCTCGGAGGAACAGGGATCGAACCCGCATTCGATCGATATCTGACCCTCCCTTAACATTTAGCTCGTGACATCGCATACTGCACACCTAAAAGTATGCCAGATTTGAATTTCGATGGGTGCATATTCTAGAATCATTCGAAATTTTAAAACAGATGTTTAGAGATCTAAAGTCCCGTGCTTAAATAAAAGTCTTATCTATTAAATATAATGAAATTAGAAGGTGCCGATGTCTGCACATAGACGGCTTTTAAAAATAATGTGTAAGGCGTCTTCGTAAAAGCAAAAATAGCCAAAAATAATATTTTTAGAACTTTCATCTCGCTGTGTTCACATCTAAACATTTAAAATCGCGACCATAATCGCAGGCAACGACTGGTACTTAATAAAAATAATATTATTCTGGAAAATTTATGATTTCTAAGATGAATAATATGTTTTAAAAATTAAAAACAAAATAAAAGCATAGGTTGGAGATATTGACATAATGAAGTAGGAAATTAATGAATTTAATTCTGAAGACGGCGCAAGTAAAAAAATGCGTAATGGTTTCACCTATCATACAAATCAAAAATATGCAGATTGTAATAAATAAAATATTTTATACAATGGTTAAGGTGAAAATTGAGAAAGGCAAAAAACTCTGCAAATTCCAGATACCTTAAAAGATAGCAAAAAGTTATTCCACTACGAAGTAATAGAAACCGTTCGACTTTTTTTCGAACGACTTCGAATTTAGAATAAACATTCGAAAGGTGCGAAACGTCAGCGAAAAAAAGGCGCGACAATGCCAAGCAGACTGACAGTTACAGATTAGACGCAACCCCCATTTATTATAAACATATTAAGATATAATCTGTTGCTACAAAAAGGCGCCTTTCAAATTATATTTAATCCTTTCATTCAGTTACGCTATTCAATGTAAATCGATACGTTTGCTACAGGATTATCGTCGTTATATCGTCGCAATAACAGTTTTATTAACGGATGTAAACGGCAAACGCATCAACGAAATGAAGACATTTGTCGAAAGGGTTGCGTTCAGGGTCACAAAGGAAAAACGATCTTATGTTTAATGTATTAGAATGAGAAATATGGAAGGATGTTGTTGCAAGGATTTAAAAGTCAGATGTTCCTCAAAAAACAACTTATGCATTCTTGTTAAGAACAATAGGAACGATTTAGCGAAGGGAAGTGTCTCGTTAAATTCTTAAGTAGATTTGCTGTACAACTTTGTATAAAAAACATTGAAAATTTCAACGTTTGATATATAAACTTACGTTTATATAATAAGCATTTGAATACAAACAAAATATTGAACGTTCAACTCATAGGACCTTTTCTAAATAACTATCAGACTGTCATGTAATGTGCAGTCATTACCAGGGTCCATGGATAACTCCGACATTCCTTATAATGAGGGTCGAAAACTGGGGACTGATTGAAAGAAAAATATGTTTCTACTTCACATATATTTTCTTCTTTTAATCAGCATTTTCCATGGCTTCTCCATACGAGCAACTGTTTTAAGCAGAAGCTGCTTTCATTATTTCATTATTATAATCGAATTATAACAATAATAAAAAAAACATGCTGTGTTATAATTGAGATATAAAATATCATCAGTTATTATTAGTTTTTATTAAAGCCTTGTAGGCAATATAATTGTTCTTACTTCATTATTATGTACAGCTTAAACTCTATACAGCAACACTAAAGGAACTGTACATTTTATAGCGTTATAGAGTTGTCGTTAAATGGAAAGAGTGTCATTTTATGGAAGGCAAACTAAACCAATCAAAACCATGTGATTTCGATGCTTTAGGTAGTTTATCGGTGAAGCGAGGGACTGAGTGACAGAGTTACATTACACTGCATTTTAACCTAACTTTTAAATAACAATTAATAAATCAAAAGAAACATCGATAAATAAAGAGAACCGATTGAGCCATACATTATTTTACATCTTTGTTTATTATATCTGCGGTGAAATAAAGGAAATATACACAAATATTTAGAATCCATATGAAGTTGTCGAAACCTTACTAGAACCACGAATATTTCCTGATCACTTTTCGAACTGTGAATTCACAATTTCACGCTGAAATTTCCAAACGGTAATATTTTTTCCTCGGTTGGCTATAAAGTCTTAAATCTAGGTAGTTGCACTGTACGTTTATAAATAATAATTAATCCAGCGCGATAATTGTTTGAAACGAAACAAAGGGTTTTGTACTGGCACAGATATTATCAAACATTGTCCAATAAAGGATACGCTGCATAAAGCTCGGAAAATATTAACACCATTAAAACTTTTAAAGATAAGAAAAATACGAGTGTTCCGTTGGAAATCAGCATCTACTTTAAAATAACTGTAGTCTATAGTCATTAAAGAGATAAAATATGACTTAAAAAGACATGTTCGCACATTACAAGAGTGTTTCATATTTTAAATAAAAAAAACATAATTTTATAATCGCTTAGTTGGCGTCTACTAATAATTGATGTAATAGTTCCAGGTCACATGTGAGCAGCACAGTTGGTATGGAAGGCATTTTCCAATCATCCAAAAGAGAACAACTGCTGTGATGTTCACTGATCTTCTCATCAAAATCTACCTTACTCTATGGCAGTAGCTCCTCCAACATTTATATAAAAAGTAAAATTTTGTCCATAAGAACGTCTATATGAATAAAGATATATTGAATGTTAATTTTAATTTTTAATTCATAGAAAAGGATTGGGAAACCTTATTAGAAATAATATGATGCACAATGAAGACTGGAAGAAGCCAATAAAAAAATCAATTGTTAATATTTTATGTCAATATGTAAATTCTAAACAACAAACCATTCATTGTTATAGTATTATTTATACTGACATTGATGATCTAAAATAAATTATATTAAAACTAAACACAAAACGGTTTCTGTCAAACAGTAATCTTGGATTACTCCTCCAGTTTTGTAGGGAATAATAAATGGCTGTATCCAACCTATCAAAGTATTAAACGGCACAGGATTTAGATGACTAAATTATAAAAAGAATCATGATGCTTAATTAAAAGTTGAAATGTTAGAACGGTACAAAAACGATTTAAAACATTATAGCAATTATACATACGATAACAGTATGGATATAGAACTGAACCATCAAAATCTAGAAACAATCTACTACTGCACTTTAGAGTGCAGGTGTAAGTTAAGGTAATTTAAATAGAAACGTCAACCAAACAGCTCCTGCGTATGTATAATTATGGATTGGTTCCAGTGATGGGTGTAGCCTTGAGAGCTTATCAAACAGTAGCATCGAAATCTAGAAACAATCCTCAATTACATTTTAAAGGTGTCTAAAGAAGGCAGCAGACCGTGTGCCGTTACCTAGTCATGAGTGGCCTTGAAAGCTACATAACTGCAGCATCGATTCTAGAAACTATCAACAAATGTACTTTAAAGGTATAAGGTACCATCCGTAGATAAAAATAGCAGAACAGATGTGCTTTGTCTATCTATCACCTAGTAATATGTGACCTTGCAAGCTTATCGAACAATAACATCAAAATAAAGAAACAAACAAAAACTGCATTTTAAAGGTGTCTAAAAAAGCGTATGCAGCATTCTGTGTGTAATATTGTGAAACCGTCATCCAGTGGTATGTAGCCTTGAGATATTATCGAATTGTAGCATCAAATTCATAAAATAATCTACGAACACACTTTGAAGTTAGCTGAAACATCGAATGTAGCAGTCCATGTATGCAACTGTGGATCCAGTATGGACCAGTGACTGGCCTTGAGAACTTATCGAACTGAAGCATCAAAATCTAGACGCAGTCAACAAGTGCACTTGGAAGGTGTCTAAAAAGGCGAATGTTCACCCCGTGTGCACAATTGTGGAAACGTCGCGCTCTCACACGTCAACGTTCGGCCAGCCTTGTGCCCCTTACTCGAACAATGAGCTGATAAGCCGCAATTACCGCCTGGCCACCGCGCCGGCGCGGCCGATTCGGCGTTAAATTCCTAGTGCACGCGTCCACTCACAACACTTGGATGGATCTGGCATTTTATATTCTGTTTCATACTTAGACTTAGTTTAAGTAAAATTTAATATTGATTGAGTGCAAATTAGGGGACAATACATTAAACTTGTCACGAGATTGCAATATTCAAAGAATACATCGTCAAATTTCTTTCCAAATAATTTGATGACTGTCTCGAATAAAAGCGTAACAAATTTAAGCCAACTAACTGAATACACTTTTTTTTAATATAAATGTAATTAAATATTAAAGTAAATACACACACATACTAAACAGCTCGAAGAATCTCCATAAACAAATTATAAATTATATCTTAAACTTTCGATTGTTATAAGCAGATTAAGGAACAACAATTCAATAATTAAATATTTAGTGGTATAGACTTTTTTAGTAAATAAAATTGTAATTGATTTTTAGAAAAGAACAGATTAATAAATTTCATCTAAATAAGTGGAACTAAAATTCTCCTTGGGCAACTCCGATTTCAAATTTTCGCTTCTTCGTTTCGCGTCGAGGTCTAGGTGTACGGCGATAGCATCTCCAGCCAGCGGAACCCGCGGTCATCTCAGATCGTAGGATTCCATTCACGCAGAATTTTAGCCCGTGTTTGATTTAAAACCAATTATGGACTTCCCCGTTCCGTTCCGACGTTTGCTGCGATTTGTTATGCCGATCGTTTGCTTGTGGTAAAATCGTTTGTCTGTAAACTTATTTTTTAAAACTATTATAATTTATATGTATTTATATATTAGTTATATATTTGTCATTTATAAAGTTAGATTTACTTCCTACTTACATTTCATAGACTTTCAGATTTTCTCAGTTAATAAGATTAATGCCATACCCCGGGGTGACTAGGCTGAGAATACCACAAGGTATTTAGTCCACCTTTTGTCACACTTCATTTTAAGGTTATTGCAATAATGTAATTAATAATTTAATAAAAATATCGTCACTTGGAAGTATATATACTACTATGTTAAATTAATAATTGGTGTTATGCCATTTTTTAATTTTAATTAAAACGCAAGTGTAAGTTTAAATTGACACCCACTTTCTTTAAGTGTTAAACTGTAAGTTCAATTCTGTCTACAATTTCTTTAGATATAATATGTAAAACTTTTTCTTCTTCTTATTGTCAAGCTATATGTTCCCATATCACTTCGGGTCGGCTTCAAATATATAAAGGTACTACGTAAAACTTTTTATATTGTATTATTATTTTATTGTATTTATTATTTTACCGGTTTCGTGTAAAAACATCCATTCATTGTAGAAAAATGTGTAACAATTTATTAACTATTATTATTTTTGGCATTATTGACATCTCTTCCTTCTAGCCTTTTCCCAAGTAGCTTGGAGTTTGCTTCTAATCCACACAAATCTTACCTGATTTTCAGTTTTTACGCAGAGTGCCTGGCATCTGACCTCCGAAACCCAAAGTGATAAGATAAATTCGAAGGTTGGAGGTAGTTGTCAGAATATTTGACACATACATCCTACAACGACTGCCAAAGATATTCTTGACAACTGGGACCGATTTTTTACATGGCCATTCGACGCATGGATAATCTTTCTTTTCAGACAATTCGGTAATCAGCCCCCATTACCCTAACCCAACTAACAACAACATAAAGTTGTTGTCCCCTCGCGGGATTAAAACTCACGACCACCGATTTATAATTCAAGCGCCCATACTTGACATGCAATAAAAAATAGCTTTGATATTTACAGCGCCACGAGAATCCAATATGAAAAAGGTATACGAACATAATCGCTTTGGGGTAGCGAATATTTCCCAAATCAATTTACCGTTGACAATAATCAATAAAATACATTCGAATGAATTGTAATCGATTGTCTTGTCCAGAGACATGCGTGAGGGCCGAGCCATTGTCGTATTTTTTCCACATTTCCACAGTGAAGGGACTGTGCGAACTATGGTGCATCAAGGTCAACTTTGTCAAAGGCTGATATATCTGCAACAGTAGTACTAGCTCGTCTGAAAATGTTTTGGATCTTTAATACGACGGAATAGAACCAAAATTTGCATGTAACATTAAAAAAACAAAAATATTTTGTGCACTAACTCTTCTCCAAATACTAATAAACTCATTTAATCGATTCAGTAATACAACAAATAAAAAATATTACAATTATACATAAGCAGATAAAACACATAGGAAAAAGAAAAAGGAAACACAGTTTTATATATAATATACATATTGCACAGCATAAGTCTGACACGTTCGTACTACTGGACCAATAAAGTTTCAGCCCAGCATAGTGTTGATTACAGTCAACGCTGATTTTCTGCTGACTTCTTAGATATCTTCCATAAGATTTCTTCCATAAAGTTCCAAAGAAAACACAAAAACAATAATCTAATCGGTTCATGACGTAAACACTTATCACAATTACGCAATAAGAGAACAAAAATAGAATAAAAAGAACAACAGACCATTTATAAAAATTCTACATGGGATATTTAAGATGATAAAGATACTAAAGTATTATAATTTTTAAACTAGTATTTTTATACTATTAACGTTATTTTATATTTATACGACAGTTTGTCAATCATTCAATTATTCATTTATTCTTTATTATATTATTTTTTTTTTTGTTTTTTTTTTTATTTAACTTATTTTTAAATGTGAATAAAATTCTGGTTGGTGTTGGTAGATTGTTCCAAAATGCTGTTTTAAGTGAAGATTTAATTATTTATTACCTTTCTAAATTAATGAGCATTAAAATTATGTGCGACTGTTTACTTGAAGCAATCCATTTCGGCGATTACATCATAGAATCGATTCGATAAACTATCGAATTTCGAGCTCTATCGATTACATTACGTTAAAGTCTAACTTAATAAGGGCCGACAATAAAATCGATTTATAAACACCGGTGAAATCGGAGAGGGATGTGAGGCGATCATCTCTACGGTCGTATGTAGTGGGTGTAATGTAGTTGCCGGGCATCGATTGCCTGGTATTCGGTATAAATAATCGATTTAAACATCGTCATACGCTAAGCGTAACCCGAGACGGGGTTAGAGCTGGCCGGACTCGTTGGCATTATGAGCGTACGCGAAAATGATGAGCAGGTACTGTTGCGCGCATAAGTACCTTTATTTTATTTTTTTATTTATAGAGGGAGGCTAACGAACAAGCGGTTCACCTGATGATAAGTAGTTACCGCCGCCCATGGCAACACCTATGGATAAACTGTTTATTTAAAATTTACTTTTTTATGTGTTGTATTTGATCGCTTGATTCTTCAATAAAAATGTATATTATAATTTAGGGTGTATAATGGTACAATGTAAATGTTTCTTCATTCATTCTTTACGGTAAACGGTTTCTGTTTTTTTTTTCAGTTAAAACATTATGAATGAAATGGGAACAAATAAACGTAATTCTTTTTACAAAATATATATGTCTTTTATGAGGTATTCCGGGAACTTTGTTAATTTTCATGAAAATTCCGTGGTGTTTTTGGGTTAAAACGTGATTTATCTATTACTATTGGCTCTGTGGTTCCATATTACGGCTTTGAAATTTCCTTGGTTTTTTTAAAATATATAGATTATTCAAAGTTACTGAAAGCCTCTTATGTTATTCCTTTTTTTTCTTATTTATTTTTTGTAGCAAAAGATACTTAAAGATAAATAGAAATAAAAATAGGGGTAATCATTTAGCTAATTTCAAAAAAAAGTTCCAAAAGTTCGACCAACGGGTACTACGTAGGCTTTACAATAAACTTTTAAATTTATTTAATTTAAAATTAAAAGAAAATATGAATTACATTAAAGACACTTCGTAGTATTTTACATTGATATTCGCAGCCTCCATTATGAAAAAATTATCACAACGTCCCAAATTAAATATTTTAATAACAAAAAAAATGGAAGGGAAAGTATCTAATTCTCAACAACAGTACGCGTACTATATGGTAACATTTAACAAAGTTGGTACATGTATTCCAGGAAACGGGTGTGCAGATCATATCGAAACTCAACTGTTGCGCAGTGCCCTGAGAATTGCCCCTAGAGGTTATATCGCTTTATTAATTAAACTAGTGAGGGGACATCTACCATTACTCATACAGTTTAATGGGACAAGGAAAAACTTGCCGTTGATCTACGCACGTTTAAATCGAGGATATCTAGCTGAATTGTTGCTATTACGGGTCATATTTTCGATGTTTACCCGATTACGTCTGGACTAGCTTTCATTTTTGTACTTTAAGGCTTTGCGTGGAAAGTGAGATTTAAAACTAGGAGATAACACACGCTGCGCACTTGTGCATGAAGACTGGTGAATTAGGGTTGTACCTTTGAATTCATGGGAGACATTACCTGGTTAAATATTAAAAGACTTGAATAAAATTGAGACATCAAAGTCTCATTCACAGCTCTACAAGTAATCAAATTTTAAATAGAAAATGGAGAATGATGTAAAGTTTTAAAATGTTGTCCTAAGATTTTTCCATGGTAGAGTGATGCCTTTAAAGCTATATTAACCATCCCGTATTCATCGATTATTTTAATTTCACATAAGCGTTAGGTAATGGCTGCCCCCGTAATAAAACTAAATATCATCGGCATCACGCGCAAACTTTTGAACACGCATAATCATTAATTAAACATAATGTCATAAAACGGAGGTAATGCAACTTTATTTCTCGCCATGAACGGAATCCATTACGCCGTGTCACAACATCGATAAATAACATATTTTAACGACGCTGTCGAACTGGGAGAGATCTCGCTACGCTGGGCATGGCAGGACGCCCGAAGTTCTCCCACGATAAAGTCGCTGACGACCAGTTATGTCAGGCTGGAGTGACGCGCTCAGCGGAGACGAGGAATTAAGCGTCAACCGGTAATGCTCCTGTCGCATCACTAGTAAAATCGGTTGCATAAACACCGACCTTACGGTCGCGGCATCGTTGCGCACACGTATAAATAATGTCGCAAATTGGTTTGTTTGTACAGATCCCTGATGCGATAGGGTCTATATATAGCCTAGTTTGCATAGGACGGGGTTTCTGGACCGCTCCCAGTGGGTACGTAGCTGTTAATTATGTTCTGTTTGACGTGTGCGAGGCATTTATGGGTGATAGGTGACCTGGTTAGCATCGCTACCGATTATCCCCTCATGAATATGCATGCAAAGTGTACATGTGTAGATGGTAATTATCACATGTTTCTGTGCAGCCGCAGGCGAGCCACTGGATATTTTTTTATGTCTACGTTTTTTTTTTAAATAGTTGTAACGGACAGACATCGATGTAGTGCACTAAATTATGATATCGACCTCATCTCTGTTGCTGATATTACACGGTAAAGCTTAACAGTCTTCAAATAAATATGATTGTTTATAAACCAATGTGGTATTAATATACTTCTGAATGAACAGCCATTTGATTGCGACAGATCTAAAATGAGATGGAACAACTGCTAAAGGCATATGCAAATGGCTGCATCCGGTTTAGTGACGTGTGCATTGTCAGGTTAATATACTTAGCACCTACAAATTTAATTTGTTTTTACAAATTTTCATAAAAAATTTCGGTAATAATTTTGGGTAAAATAATGAAAGCAATAAATAGCCATAGCATTTCAAATAAAAGTTTTAGTACATACAATACAACGTTTTATTAAACCAATTGTGTTGAATTAAAATAAGAACATTAAATAATTCTTGCATAATTAATATTTAGGATCCATTGTTTGTACCCATATTCGCTACTGAAAATTTTCATACTCTATGAATCAAATAACATAATAAGTTTGACGTCGGACAATGTATTATATTACAATTTAAAATAAACACAGTCCATTTTAAAATATTTCTTTGTATTACGAATTGCTTTAATTGACACGAGGTGATCGTGTTCGCGACAACTTTCATATATAAACCTGTGAAAAGGACTGTCTTAACTATGAGCTCTTTTTATTTTTCCTATTCTTAGCATAACTCACTGTTAACAACTTTTAATGAAAAATACTTTGGTGAATTTGTATGTAATTTTTTGCGTCTTAAAGTCTTAAGCGACTATCGTGAAATTTTGCATGCACACGTGTCTCAGAAACCATAACAATTTATGGATTACCCTTCTTAATATTTTTTATTTAGAAAAGAAACCACTAAACCGATTTTCATTAAAATTTTCCTTTCAAATTAAAGAAGAATTTTCAAAATCGGTTAAAAACATACAAAAAACTATACGGGTGAATTGAGAACCTCTTCCTTTTTTGAAGTCGGTTAAAATCATGGCAAGACGACCACAGTACACCTAGACCACACGGCCACAACTGGTGCACGCCACACGCGCGCCTTCGCCAGATGACAGCGATAAAGAAGCGCAATAAGCCGTGATGTATGCGTCGTATGGGGTTTCATACCACGGGAACCAGTCGCCAGCCACCAGGGCACCTTCGTGATAAATAATCGGCCTCCGCCGGCGTACACAAATCAAACGGCATTAACATTTGTCACATTCTGTTCGCGGTATGATTAGGACCGCGACGCTTAGGAGCCGCCGAGATTCGATTATGCCGACATCCTGTGAACGATCACTCTGGAAACTGTACGAATAAATAACGACATGTTTAGTCGGCCTATTATGGGTTTGACAAGTTTCATCAAGTTGAAAAGAATGGTGTTAGAGTGGTGCAGTTCTATACCAGTCTGCTTTTTAGTTAAGCATAACAGTTCACTTGATTTAAGAGGTACCACAGGTTTAAATTAAGAGCTAGTAACATAGAACACCTGACTTCCGGCATTGCCATTGCATTGCATAGACAAGTTCCATGTATACTTTACTCAATCCTTTTCTAATTTCCTAACAATTTATTGATGATAAGGTCAGAAAAATGTTTTGCAACGACTATGTTGACGCAGAGTTCCAAATGAATCCCAGTCGTCTTCGTCAACTAATCTGTAATTATTAAAATAAGAACACAGATCGTAATTAAATGACAGTTAATAACATATGTACGAGAGAATAGTGCCGTGACAGCTCAGTGTTCGAGTGCTCGCCTTTAATTCTATTTACTCGACGTGAACCTGAATTCTAACCCTCATGCTGGCACTCATGATACTACTAATTTTCTAATTGCAATTTTAAGTGCTAATTTGCCACGTGATCTACGGTGAAGGATAACATTCTAAGAAAACTTGCAAATCTCGGATGTAATATTTCTAAAATATGTGAAGTCTGCCAATCCGCATTGGGGCCGCGTGGTGACCTGTCCCACTGCTGGGCGGAGAGTATAGGGTACTCTCCGCCCAGCAGGGGACAGTTACAAAAATAGGCTGTTACTTTTTACTTTAGTATGATGTAGTTTGCAGTTAGCACTGAGGTTTAAATCTGTCATAAAAAGCGATTAAAAGAGGACGCTAAGATAACGGGACGTTTTGATGGAAAGCATGATCGTCCACTAAAGTGATAGCGGTATGAAATATAAGCTCCTTCAGATGTACTGACGAAAGCTATTTATAATTAAAAAAGTTTTTTTATTCTCGAGCAAGTAACATATCTTCCTATTACTGCTAAGGTAAAACTTTTACCATTTTTGGTCGTGCTCATTTGTATCTTTATGAATTCAGAAAAAGCACCGATACGTCCAATAAGTGTCTGGAAGCCCTAAAATTGTACAACTTAGAAAAAGTGACTACTGAGGTCTTTGAACATTTTTAAGAAATACGTTTCAAAAACTAAAGAATATTGTGTCGTTTTGTTATTAGTTTTTAACACTGACTGATTGAATATTTGGTGCAGTTGCTAAATCGTTGACTTCAGCATCGCGGATCGTGACTTTGATTTCTATCCGGAACAATTCTTTGTCTAAGAGTTCTTTGTCTGCAAGTAATTGTTTCAGATCTAGGTGTTTAAATATGTGGAATTTTTGTATGTAAACCACCATTGAAACACAAGTCAAGGGCGTTGGCATGTTCTAGTCTTTACGTCTTTATTTGTACTTTCGCAAATATATTACTCATAATTTAAACGTTTCTTCAAGTCCAAGATGCTCCCGTCGATATTCTTCGCACGCATTATGTTTATTTATTGGCAACAATCAATAATAACAAGGAAACATGTTAACCTTTTGCAATATCTACTTGTAATTCCAAAGGACATCAAGTCGGCTAGATAATTTCCTCATATGAACATAATTATTGTGACCAACTCAACATTAATTGATTGAAGAAGATATACTTAGATAACAATTCGTAAATGGCAAGACAAGGTACAAATGCTTTTATTTCAAGCAGAGCAGACTTACTGAAACATGAACGAGAACAGAAGGACAAAAATACCAGATACTATTGACTGGAACATAGCCAGCGTAGCTTAGACGTAAAATGTACTAAATTAGTACAACGGAATAAAATCTAAATATGGATCAGCTTCCTGTTCCAGAATCTGTTCATTTGGTCAGTGTTGATCGTATAGCAAAAACATATGTATTTTCTAAGCAGAGTTGTATAAAAGAGGTAGGCAGAGCATCATGGTGATTTTTTATTGCAAAAATACATGCGAGTGTTTTTATTCTTTTCCGGCATATATATAGCATTCCGGCAGTGGCATAATCAAAAATAGGCTGTTACTTTTTTACTTTAAGACGTTTTAAAAGATTTTTAGCTGTGTAGTTAAAGCAATACAAGCTAACAGTTTATTATTAATTATTAATTTTAACCTATTTTAACAACAGATCAGTTCATGAGCTTTGTAGACATGTCAGTTACAATACCAGTTGGCGCAGTTGCGTTTGTTGGGCCTAAACATGGTTTTGTTTCGCATATGGCAAAAATTTTTATTACCTACAAATAGTTGTTTCTGATTTGAGTGTTTGTCCATGTGTAACATATGTTTGTAAATTGCCCTTGTAATGTAAGACGTAGATTTTATCATAAGAGCAGCGTTTTTATTATCAAAAATGAATAAATAAGGCATTGCAAAGGATGGTAGATACTAGCACCCTTACTCAGATGATTTAAAGATATTTTTTTTATGGAAAAGAAGACAAATGAGCAGACGATTGCCCATAAACACACGCAACAATCGGAGAGTTGCGAGTGCATTGTCAACGTCGAAAATTGGATAGAATAGGTTTATTGGATAGTATGGGGTATACATACCCAAGTTGTTAATACGACTACAGCCCCTCAAAGAAAAATGGTGTTAATGGGGAGTAGTCCTTCAGTTCTTATGCACCGCTTGCTAGATTGTCACCTATAAAAATCGGCTCTACGGTAGAAACAGTCCTATTGAGCGGCGGGGCCGTGGACGGCCCGGGCATTGTGTGTGCGGTCAAGGCGCGCCCCGGTTCACACACAACAATCGGCGACTGTGCTGTATGAGTGCTTGCTTTTTATCAAGCTTGTTTGTGCCGCTTAATTCTTGCGCAACTCGTTATGTAGCTACTGTTTTAAGGTTTTCAGAATTAGGTGGTGATCACGCTTCAAAAGCGATAATGAAAATACTATATCACCCTGATCGAATCTAGGTCAATGGTGCTATATTTGTCTGTTTTTGCTGTATCACAATGATAGAGATACAACTGGTGAGGATCAGTTTTAAAACCAGATTTTTCGTGGGTATAATTGGATGGATTATCTTACTTTTCTGCAATATAATTACCCCTATCGATATTTGAACTAGTGCCTATATGTATAGTATATGTATACTACACAACATTATAATATATATATACTAGACCACAAAAAGACAAACATATGAACCTTAGTGGTTACATATCCAATGGTTACAGAGAGCTAAAAACAATTATAATTAATAAATTAGCTTAATACCTTAAGTTCGTAATTTACTAAGAATAAACAAAAAATTGCAGAGGCCAGTGATCGAGAAGGTCCTTAGAAGGTCCCATAGTTCTGCAACCTATGTTATTATAAATTATAATATGTATTATAAATGTAGTAAAAGTTTGATTTTATAAAAAATAGTCAAAAAAGGAGATTCAGTTTACAAGTGCTATAACAACGCTTAGACGTTTCTACGTGAGCATTTAAAATAGTAATGGTTAAGGTATTCCTGTAGTGAACATAGCCTCGATTTTAGCTTTAAACATCTGATTGATCAATTATCATTTGATGCTACTCAAAATAAAATTATTTATAACTTAATGTAATAAAGATGTATTCCGTTTTGTAAATGCTAATCTCTGTGACACTCGATTTGATTTAGAAAACTACGAGGCAATTATTAAATATGCATCGTCAATCTTTAAAAAACGCATAAGAGGGTAGAGCACAGGTAGTGTTGATGTTGATGAGCAAAGTTTATCACTGTAACAATAGAGTTGGAATATTTGCAAAATGCTTGTTGAAGATTGAAAATTTAAATTCAAGGAAGTAGAGCATAACATCTTTTCACATGTTTTGCTGTACTTCTACGGACTATCCAATTTTCCAGGTTGCGACAATTGCGACTCTCCGAATGTGCTGCGTGTGTCTATGGGCGATGGAATCGCTTAACATCAGGCGAACCGTCTGTTCGTTTATCTTCCTTTCTATAAAAAAATCAGAAAAAAATCAGAAAAGTTTTCATTTTTCATATTTGAGAACATAATCTAGCTTGGCATGACAACTGTTAATTATTTTAGCAAAAATTTAAAAAAAAAATACCACTTAATTTTTGAAGCGATGATAATTGGACAGGAGTCACCTTTTAATTAAAAAAGTAACATATTTTTCTTGAAGTCATCCTATTATTTTTTGAGAAACGTATAAAAACACAATTAAGACGACAACATTATATCTAAATAAGTTTTGATAAGTGCTAAAATAAATCAGGATTAGAATACTTAAGCAATAAAAATATATAGAGCAAATTAAGCATTCAAAGATTAAAAAATTAATGAATAATTTAATTTAGATTAGTTTCGAAAGCAATTAAAATTTTCTCATCGAGAATCGCCACAAAATTTATGTCGACTTTAATGATAGAATTAGATGGAGTTCTGACTTTTTTTGGAAAAATAACGTATGAAACGATTATTTAATCCAATTAAGGCACATAATACGCCGATGATCATCTCATTTAGTTGATAAGTATAACCATAAACTTTGGGGCGTCCATAAAAAAAAATAGTCCTTTTATTTTTCACGTCAAATAAATAACTTTTCGCATTTGGTAATGACCCACTCTTCTTATCCAATCAAATACCGCCTCTGTAGCCTAGTGGTATGGGCACTTGCTTTGTAAACTGGAGGTCGTGCGTTCTTGGTTGGAAAGATGATCCATATAAAAAGGCGGTCCTGAGTCTGATCGATCGGTCCTGTATCGGATATCCGTCCCATCGAGCTGTAAGAGTAAGGAAGTGTAAACAGAGAGTGCACCAGTATTTTCACTTGTGCACTATAATATCTCCTGCTTAGTAGATTTGCCGCGTGGCCGTTGTTTTGTCAGGAGAACTTTATTTTATCCAACCAATTCCATCTTCTCTTTTTCAATCATTCTCTATTCCGATATAAAGGTTTAAATAAAATTAAAATGTCTGTTTGTAATTTCAAGATTAGAGATTGTCGCTAAATGAAAATAATGCGATAAGACCTAATAAAGAACAAATTTTTGTCTGTCTGTCTGTTTGAGTCGGCTGATCTCCGAAACGGCTGGAGCGATTTGGACGGTACTCAGAAACCTAAGGATATGAGGATTAACTTAGGCTTCTTTATTATTTTAAACGTTTAATATTTCTTAGACAAAAATTAAAACCCTCAACAATATTGTGCGGGTGCAGTAAAAGCTAGGTCTTAATAAGTTTTCAACCATTTATATGAGTTATTTAATAATTGTAGTAATAAGCTGTATGTTGTCTCTATTGTATTTTATGCGCTACCTCTCGAAATTAGTATGGCCAAACGTATAGTACCTTTTATAAGGAAAAACTTGTTTAAGAACTTGTCAGCGGATTAAAGTTATCGTCAGAAAAATTAATTTATGGGTCTATTTATGCGTGTTTATATATTTATGTGCATTACATGACAAATCGCTTATATATTGGCATATGTTATATATGAGTGTTTTTGTACAGCATTTTTTATGAAGGCAGGCAGTTCACCTGATGTTAAGCTATCCCGTCGCTCATAAACGCAAACATCCAGAGAGTTATGAGTGTTTTGTCAATCTGGAATATTTGATAGAAGGGTTTATTGCTAGGGATAGGGTCGGGATTAAGGATTTGGAGGGGATAAAAAAGAGAATAGAAAAGGCCGGGAATATCTGCTATACGGCATCCCCAAAAATCATTCCTTCTTTTTTATAGGAAAATTTGATAGAAAGGTTTATTGCTAGGGATCAGGTCGGGATTAAGAATTTGGAGGGGATAGGAAAGGGAATAGAAAAGGCCGGGAATATCTGCTATCCGGCATCCCCAAAAATCATTCCTTCTTTTTTATGCCGACTTTGTTATAAGTGGCAGTTCCACGGACGACCGTGGTCGTAGAAGTGCAGAAAAAAATATGAAATGATGTTTTCAATTCTATAAGACTGTTTAATTAGCAATATTCCGCGGTATATGTTCCCTATATACATATATGAATAAAAAATATTATTAAAGATAAATATTGATTTACCACGGTGTATACATAAACTAAAGTAAAAAAAATTATTACGCAATTCACACTCACCCTAGCGGACACGACATGGCCGGAGTGGCGGGGAGGTCCATGACCTGTGGCGTGCTCAGCTATGTAAGCACCGCACTGTACCGCCACACTTCATTCTTTAATAGGAAAAAATCGGCTGAAACTAGGCTCCTAATTTTATTACATATATATGATGGCAATCCAGTACCGAATTATACACAACACGAATCGACAAATTATATACAACCTTTATATATTATAAATATCATATATGTAAATTTCATGCAGCATATGCAATAAGATTTGCTAAGGCTTAGCGTCTGACAATACCTGTGCGATTTACGTCCCGAAGACCTGCGACCGGATAGGACAATTAAAACATTTGTGTTAGATATAATTTACAACGGGTATCGGCGGGACCTTTGCCATCGTATTCAATACCTTCTTGAATACGAATCAATAACATAAATTCCGCTGAGCTTATAGCTTCGGACACAATTTCTGACCGTGCCTGCATAACTCTGCGACGGAGCTGAAAACTAATTGCCGCGCAGAACTGAACCCGCGACCCGGCATTAGGACCGTTCCCCATTCTCATACGCAGGGTGGATCGCTGAGTTATTACACCATTATGATTAAACGCACACATCTTCTGTACTTTAGTGCTAAATTATTCGCTCAGATAATGGTTAACCGTTAGTTTTATTCGATTACGCGTGCAAAGCCTGGAATCTCAAGTAGTATAGACGGCCTACTGAGATACCTTTGCTTATATATATCAAAGTAGTTGGTTTTTAGAAACATTTAATATGTAAATAGGTATAAAGTAAAGTAAAGTAGCAGCCTGTTTTTTTTTAAATGTCCCACTGCTGGGCAAAGGCCTCCTCTAGACAGAGGGTATAGGGCATAGCCCACCACGCAGCCCAAGTGCGGATTGGTGGACTTCACATATCTCAGAAATATAATTTCTTAGATATGCAGGTTTCCT
>JAOCPS010430424.1:0-11997 GCA_025505425.1 Graphium colonna | reverse complement strand
AGATCAGGCGCAGGACCGACTTTTTACATGCCCTTCCGACGCATGGATCATCTTTCTTTTCGGGCAATCGGGTGATCGGCCTGCATTGCCCTTATTTAACAAAGAAACAATCACACAAAGTTATTGTCCCCCCGCAGGATTCGAACCCACGACTTCCGGTTTACAAAGCAAAGGCCCATACCGCTAGGCTACGGAGGCGGAGGGATTATTATTATAACATATGTTTTGAAAGTACACTATTAAGGGTTTTGAAGAGAGGTTATGTAATTTTCTCTAAAAATAAATTTGATTTCTTTCAATTCATTTATTATTTTTGTATTTATTTAATGCTGTCTTTACTGTGTAGGCTTAGAGGCTTTTGTTGCGGGAACTTTTCAAATATTTGTTCCGGATGTGAATTCAACACGCAACCAGTGTTGCCGGGGCTAACTGTATAGCACAATACATACGTATTATAAAAATAGTAAAGTTAAAACAATTTACATTACCTGAGACAGATCTTCGTAGAACATGATAAGAATGTTAGGATGATCGCGAACTTGCCATGCCTCTTTAATATGCGGGAAATATGGCGTCCAGCCAACTAGAAATATAGAAAACATGTCAATAGAAATACAGGTATTATATAATAATATACGAATATCTCTATATTTTATTTTTAGCGAGTGAGGTTTACAGAAACGGAGCGAAAATATATTTTTGGCAATTATGTATGTATGTTCTTATGCTGCGAGAACTCTTAAACCAGTGCTCAGATTTGAATATTTTAATATATTTTGTTGTACCCTTATAGCTGCTCTCGCTAGGGGAAGAACCACCGTCTTTTATAAAATCGACATAAAATAAAGTACCATATTTTTATGTAGATGTTGATCAATAAAAAAATGGTTCAAATATACATTCTATTAATAGGGCTAAACTGGCAATTTTGAAAATCCTACTGAAATTTACTTACTCAAATCTGAAATAAAAAAATTCCAGTAAGACTTAAAATCATTTTCTTCTCTGCAAACCTTCATCAAACGATGATGGTGGTAAAATGAAACTGCAACATCCCTTGGATCGCGGGCTACATAAATCACTTTGCAGGTGTCCAAAAGTGTCGGTGGCAACAGTGACAGTGGAAGGTGACTTTTGATAAATCTTGGTGACTGCAATCCTGCAAGTTCTTCTGCGTTGGTTAATGCCATCCCATTTATTGCATCTTTCGTCCGGTGATCCTTGGACATGGCTGTCTTCGTTTCCGTTTTCAAGAGCATTGCCATACTATTAACGTTATTTTTTTTATTAGAGAAACATATGGTTATTAAGAGTCAGTCTGCTATAATTATTAAATTAATCTAAAATATTTATTCTATTGTATTAAAGTAGATAATTAAATTTAAATCATTAATTAATATTTTGAAAGTAATCAATACGCCACTTACTCTAGAAAGCGATATCTTTCACCCAGTGGAGTTCCTTTAGCTTTTTCAAAGTCGTAATTGTTCGTGATTAACCAAACCAGCTCCTGTGTCCATGTTGTACCTATAAAATGAGTAAATAAATTTAAAAAATTGATTATTTTAAGGTCAGGTAAGGATAATTTTGAAGTCCCAGATTTCAGTTACCATCGTATGTGAACTAAAATAAAAATCTTGAACGAAAATAAATCTATAAATATGATTAAAATTGTTAAGTGAAAAAGCTAAAGAAATAGCTTCTTTCAAAGTCATGATTGATTGCGATTAACCAAACCAGCTCCTGTGTCCATGTGGTACATACGAAATGAATAAATGCATTAAAAATTTGATAAGTTTAGGGTTTCAGACTCAAATTTCTGATGACATTGTATATCAACTACAATAGGGATTTCAGACGAAGAATAATAGGATAAATATTTTGTTATATTGTTGAGAATACATTATTAAAGAATATTTATAATTGCTTTTTACAAAATTTATATGTGCAAACTTAACAATAACCTACACAAGGGAAAGGTGAGGTATGACCATTTGCTGTTTTGTCATCTGATATCAATGTATCGCTTTTTTCGCAATTTTATTCTCTTCAGCTTATTGGTTTAACCTTTCAAGCGTCGGGCGAATTTTTGAAATTTTATTTGTTTTAAGCTAATTGAATTCTTTACTGGTTTAATAATAATTTAGACACTCAACGGGTACATTTTTTTTTGGTATCACCGAGTGTACCGCCGTCGCTCAAGTGGTTAAAATAAGGAGGTAATTACTGAAATATAATTACCATGATTATCTCATATTTTTATAAAAATCTCACTGTCAGTAGCAGTTACAATTTAAGTAAGTGCTCTTTAGATTGCTAGTGACTTAAAAAAGAAAATTATAAAGAAAAAAGCACAACGTACCTGATTTAGGAAAAGTGACAATAAAAATATCATCTGGTCTGATTTCCATGTTGTATATGTCTTTCCCGACCGTTGCAAACTCTCGAGTCATTAAATAGCCGCTGGGTCCATAACGTACAACAGAGGGACTGAACACATCTAATTAAAAAAATGTAGTAAACAAAATTAATAATCTAAAACGTGATTTTAGATGTACATTATATATAACATTAATTATTTGTGTGGCAAATTCAATTTTATGATGCTTTTTACAAAGGAATCTGGAAAAAGACTTAAAGAAAATTAATATAATTTGGTTTTATACCGCGGTATATTTGGGACGTTGATTGGGTTTTTATACATCAGTGATTGTAATTCAATATAGCTGATCACCTGATTGCATTCAAATTAAAATGTTTCATATATCTAAGGCACAACATGTCAAAAGTCAGTCTTGAATTTGAACTCCGTCCTCTCTCATCGGAATACACAGAGAAAAATTAAATATTTGTCAAATATAATATCGTTTAAGCGATTGGTTGTTTAAAGAAAATATTGTTTTATAATATTATGAAAAATTAAAATATATATTTATTAATGTATTTTATTATGATTCACATAATGAGCATTTTAATATCTTATCTTTAGTTAATATTTCATTCCTGACAAAAGTATAATAGATAAATTGACTGCATCAACTATACTGCATTTTTTCACTTACCTACGAAATATTTATCCAATACTTCTCGATCCTTTGGGTCTAACTCTCGTTCTTCAAAAGGAAACATTTGGTCAACACCAACCATTTTATAAAACACCCCTATTTTAAAAATGCAGTTTACACTTGCCTACAAATTATTATCTAAATATGCGACTATGCATTTGTAAATGCACTCTGTTTCTTTAATCTCAAAGATATAGATATATCAAAGATAGTGATATCTAAATGATTCAAAATTCTCCATTTTTACTCTGTTATCTGAGTGAGAATGTCATTCTAATGTCATAAATCAAAATTGATCTAATAATGGTTTATACATATCGAAATAAAAAAACTAATAAACCCTATAGCGAAGTTTATAACACGTTGGGTCTAGATCAGTGATTCCCGAAGTCGTCCAGTTGGACCCACAGGGGTCCACGAGAGAATTGATGGGGTGTACGTTGGCGTTGTCTATAAAAATTGGTCTTTTTTCGATAGTGTGAAGAACTAACAATGTTGGCTTGATTTCATCAATCAATGATGGCAGATAATATTTTAAGAATCTCAGCGACTGTTACATGTGTGACGTCGCTTAAATCAAGCCACGTAGATACAAGACTATGTTTTTAATGAACAAAGAAGCTTACTCTATTACGACACCATTTGACAAGAGCCACCTACTTCCTTCACCGGCCAAAGCCAAGGAATCACTACGATAATCTCATACTGCTTCTCCTTGGGCGTTGTTGCACAGCAACACAAAACATGCCAAGAGTATGTACTATTAGGTCGCTTGCTCACAATGAGCTTACTGAATAAATAAATTTAAACATATACCTAGAATAAATGATTTCCAATCACTCAACATTTAAATCCTTGCGAGCAAGTTTTCTTAAGGGCAGATTATCGTCGGAGTCTGAGGAACTCTCTGTAGATGACTCTTCAAAACTGACCCACGGAAATAATTTATCTATTGCATATACGCCCTCATATCGCCTACCTTTCCTAAAAAGTGGTGTGTCTTCAATCAGACACCTGTCATTAGACCATCATTGCCATCCTCACAGTGGCATAATGCATAATCGCTTCTATTGTAAGGTCGTCGCAGGCTCCAACTTCGGTTGCTGCAGGGTTCTGCATTTCGCTCACGTCGACGTTGGACATCAAAATGATTTTCCTGTTGGCTTGGTCTCTCCCTTCTCTGTTCGCTACGACGCCAGTCGCGGCGCTCACTGCGCCGAGTGGACGATCGTTGACGACGGGATTCACTATCCCGTCTGCAACATCGTCGCTCAGGTGTTGTGCTTTCATTAACGTCTTCCCTATACAAATAATCTCTTTTCCGTTCACGTGAAGACTCTATACCAGGTGGAGTTTTCCGAATCCTGCGGTTCCAGTCGCTTGGTGGGTAGACCTTCGGTAAGGTTCACTTTCCATCCCTTTTGTGGGCTTCAGTAAAATCCCGCCTCTGAGACGTGACGTCGCTTAAATTAAACCATGGAGATACAAGACTATGTGTTTAATAAATCTCTGCCAATAATTAACAGTTAGATATCAACCATTTATAATACCACTATCTCTTATAGTATCTTTTTAACTTAGAAAAACATTTGCTTCATACGAATCCAATATGTCCGGCGGACTGAGCTGTATCGAAAATTGGCTCCACTACGACGAACAGTCGTAGTCGGTTTTTTTAAAATAAGAAGCGGAAACGGAAATTACAGTCTCAAAGAGTTTGATACATTCTCAAAGAGTTTATTCAACTGAGTGACAATATGAATTTTGTGATGATTAAAAAATATAAATTATAAATATACAAAATAAAAACTTAAATAATTATGGTATCCACACCATTTACCACAAGTTGATCTTAAAAGTTAAAATTACTAGCAACCGAGAATTAGTAGTTAATTAACATTCATTATTATTAATAGTTGTCACTGTTTTTGTGAATTCTTTTTTTTTATTGTTTTTCCTAATGTGTATGATATCTATATTATTAAAATTACAATTATAACATTTTACAATTCGGTTTATTGGTGATCGTTTACCAGCATTAGTTCGACATCGAGTTAGTGCAAATAATTTACACTCATTTCGAGGATGTGATCTTGTTGGGACTTTGTAACAAAGCATTTTAATTAAACAATCGCAGTCATATTTGTTATGACACAGATCGTGGAGAGGCTCTGCTTCGAGTTGTATGCGTTTACACTCAAGACTAAATAATCTATACTTGTTTAGAAGTCCTTGATACGATAAATATGTATGAAAATATCGGTAATTTAAGCAACGGAGATACTTTTTTTGTACTGCTTCTATCGATTCTATATATTTATTTTAATATGGATTCCAAACAGGCACCACGTATTCAAGTTGAGAACGAACCAGGGTTTTATACAAATAGAGGTTAGTCGATGAAAGTTTAAATTCTTTGCTGGAACGCATTATAAAACCGTACTTTTTAAATGATTTGTTTAAAATGGTGTCAATGTGCAAGTTGAGCTGTAGCTTACTATCGAAAATAACCCCGAGATCTTTAATACAATTAACACTTTCTAAAGTTACGTTATTTAGGGTATAGTTAAATTTGCTTACATATTTCTTTTTACTAGAAGTTATTGCTTTACATTTATCAGTACTCAGTTTAAGTTTATTTTGTATACAATATGAATACAAATGATCAAAATCTTGCTGTAATTGATAATGGTCATTAATATTGTTAATGGTATGATAAACTTTCAGGTCATCAGCATAAAGCAAGTAGTCGCAATACTTGAAACATGAATATATATCGTTAATGAAGAGGTTAAACAGAAGAGGCCCTGTGGTACGCCAGAAGATATTGTTTCGAAATCGGATTGACAACCATGGACAACAACTTTTTGTGTTCGGTTAGTGATATAGGATTTGAACCACCGCCATAGGTTACCACGTATTCCGTTAAATGCGAGTTTCTCTGGTAGTATTTTATGGTCCACACGATCAAAAGCTTTACGAAAATCAGTACATATGCTGTCTGTTTGTTTATTTTCATCTAGAGTATCAAAAAGTTGTGATGTGTTAATTAATAAGTTTGTCATTGTTGACCGCTTTTTAATAAAACGATGCTGTTGCTTTAATTATAATTTTATGCAATGATGGGTATATACAGTTATGAACTAGCCTTTCAAAGATTTTGGATAAAATGGATATTGGACGATAATTTACTACATCAGATTTATTGCAGCTCTTAAATATTGTTGTTATTCGTGCTGATTTCCAAATCGCGGGATAAACTCCGTTTTTTAAACATAGATTAAAAATATTATGTAAAGGTTTATAAATACTCAATGCAGTTTTCTGCAAAAAAATTGGAGGAATATTATCTAACCCTGGTCCTTTCGTGAGGTCTAACGAACGAAGTTCTTTTATTACTGCATCGGCGCATATTTTTATATCGCTTAGAATAAGGTCAGATAAATGGTTGTTATCAGGTATGTGGATGACGTCATAATTATCATCAATATCCGATGGTTCAAAGACAGATTTAAAGTACGAAGAGAAAAGACAAGCCGCTTGTTCGGGATTATTTGACGTAGCATTTTCATAGAAGACACTTTGCGGGATATCGGATTTGTTGGCCTTATTATTTGTGTTATTTACATATGTCCAAAAATATTTAACGTTATTTTTAATACTTTCTTCGACACCGGTTATATAATTTTTATAACACTTTTTTGATTCATGATGAAAGCGCGGCCTGTACATGGAAAATACTTTGTAATCGGATCTATTTTTATTTTTTTTTCTATTTGCACCATGCTTTACTCTTATTTTTAAAAACATGTATCAAACCACATTGGATATTTAGACGACTTTACAAATTTATATGGCACATGTTCTTTAATTACTTGATGTAGCTTTTCGTAAAATTGCGGGGTTGCAGTTTTTGCGTTTGTGTGACATATACCTGACTCCCAATTAATATTTGATAGGTCTTTGTTTATTAAAGTATAATTGGCTTTGTTATAATTAAATTGCGTTTTAGGTTTGGCTGTCACGGACAGAAGATATTTATTTATAGTCAGGAAAGCGTAAAACGGGGGATGATAATTATCAGGTTCAACTAATGGTAACGGTGTGAGGAAGACTGTACTATCATGTACGTTTGTGATAAAAAGATCAAGAATTTTATTTTTTATATTTCTAATTGTGTTAATTAAGTGGCAATTAAGCAGCGAGAGAAAGTTAATTAAACATTTATTTGATTGGCTATAATTATCGCGAATGAAAGGCTCCATCCATGTATGATATTCGTGCCATTTTAATGTCGGCAAATTATAATCGCCCACAACAACGAAGTTATCTAAACGATTAAGTGATAACACATCTGCTAAAAAATCGAAATGATTACTCTAAATATCTGAAGTTATATTAGGTGGAATATACGCAGCGCTAATGACAAAAGAGTAGTTGGTCGATTTACTATAAATACATATTAAGTAATTAGAGTATTTTAGGTTAAGACAAATATGTTTTATTGTAGAGTGTGTTATTCTTTTTATTTCATTTGTGGCTGTACGTATAAAATTTACATAAATAAATATAAAATAGTTTCCTATTATATTGCTTTGTAATTGTTTTCCATTATGGCTGTTTGCATTGAAAGTTCCGTGCTATTATTAATCTTATCTTCAAGGGTTTTTAAACGAGTTTCTGAACAGTCTTGTCTTTCTGAGCAGAAATTTAATGATTTTTCTATTTCTAACAGTCTATCATTCGTTCTATTTAAGAATTTATTTATATTAATGTTATCAACTTGCAGCTTCATCATATTGTTGTTTATGTCTAACAGTGCCGAAGAAATTTTCGACAATTCGGTGCTAACGGTTGCATTGACTGCGGCTTCGACGTTGTTTGATATGCTGTCCATGATTATTGTGTTCCATAAATTTAATTGTTGATTTAACCTGTCTTCTATGTATTCTATTGTTTGTGAGTTTATTCCTTCATAATCGGGTTGTTTTCGTTTACGATTGTTGACAAAAACATCGGCGTCCATAGTAGTGGGTATATCAGTATCGGAGGCGTATTTACCCGGCGGTGTCCGTTGCAGCAACATTGGTAATTAGTAACGTACCTTGGTATTGATGCAAAGGAGACGGTTGCACCGCAGTACCGGGCCTTAAATAATACGCACGACCAGAACGAAAACTGTCTTTTGTTGGTTATCGAACTTAGTACTTCAGGTGCTTGCGTACAATTTTAAGCCTAATTACAAAGCGCTTGCTGTTCAAATTTGCATGAGTCACTTAAAAAAAATATTTAAAAATAGACTACACAACTACTCTCAACGTTAGCCGGACGACGAATGACATTACATCTGTTAACTCCGCCACTTTGTGGGCTATATCCGGCTGGGACAAGTTGATGTTAGTCCCAGCAAACGCCATATTGACGATGCGAACTATTCTCGGTCTTCTATTGCCTGACCTGAAGCTAAGGAGCCTGCCGATTTGAGCTCTTGCGTTTTCGATATGGTTCTCAATTCTTTTCCTCCACTTTGGTGTAGTATTGTGTGCCCTTTTGGCACAGCCAGTAGTGGAGAATTGGGCGCCAACTATGCGACAAACTGCCAGTGCGGCGCCAAAGAGAATTGAGTACGTATCACAAAGGTCCGTGCTGGTTTCCAGGTAGGTTGCCAGCATTGGATTAAGAGCCACAATGACAGTGGGTCTTCGCTTGTTTACGTTGCGGAGGAGTCGTGGACGATCGTCGAGAGGCATCTGGCGCGTTTCCAGAATAGCCTCTTCCAATTTACTCTTCATAAGCTCCAGTTCATGGGAGTCCATTCCTGCGTCGACCGAGTCTACCACAGCCGGAGTATTAACGGCAGTATCTATGTTTACATCCTCATCGGGATCCATAGACGCCGCCACACTTTCCGCTGCAGCATTCCCAGACGGCGCCGGAATGACTTCACGCCGTAGTCGTTCGAGTTCGGCATCATCGAATAATTTCGAAGGAATGATGTACCGAACTCGGTCTGCCAGGTTTTGTTCCGCGACGGTTAACGATGGCTCCAGCTCAGCAAAATAGCGATGCATTCTTTTTTTTTCCGCTGGGAAAAATGCATTCCGCATCCCCACACGTCGGGGGACGTAAGGGGTTTGTGGGACTCCCGAGGAAGAAGAATTCCCGGTATACCCACTAAACGACCCAACGGCACTCCGGCATCGCCTTTGGTGGCGGGGTTCTGGGGATCGGCATAGCCTTTGCTTCTAGTTCCTCACCGGCGTTTGCCCGCCTTACAGCGGCGGGCCCTTCACGCCCCTCCTGCACACTGGTAGGGGCTGTATGATAAGCGGTGCAATGCGGGCGAGGGTACCCCCGCGCCTTTCGCCCGCTGCTCATCACTGGGGGTAAAGAGGGTCATCGATCACCCGCCTTCTCCTGCCTCTCCTCCGGCGGAGAAGCGGCGCTAGAGGATCGTTCCGCCTCCTCCTTCTGTGACATTACGTCCTCACAGAAGGAGGCGACCGCACCCACGCCTCCTCGTTCCCCAACATGACGTTTATCACGGCGGGAAGCGAGAGGACTGGCCCGATCGCTGCAACAAGACTGCGGCGCCGCTCGCCCTGCGACGGGTACACCTCGAGGGTGTACTGTGCTGTGTCATTCGCCGCGCCACAGTCATGGCACGATGGGCATTCCTCCCTCCCAATCCGGTGAAGGTACGACCCGAAATAGCCGTGCCCAGACAGCACCTGCACCAACCCGAAGGTGAGGAAACAATCCTGCAGGACCGGCCCAAGCGCGTCGAGGGTTCGAGGGCCGAAAACTGCTAAGGTAAGGTCCGCCATCCAGTGATGGACGCCGGCATCCCTCGCCTCCTGCCGAACAGCCTCACGTTCTTCAGGGGCAGGGCGCTCACCGAATGCTCTTCGCCCCACGGTCCATTCGTAGACTCTGGCTAGCACCCACGCCTCGAGCTCCCAAGGAGGGGTGCCAGCCAGAGTACACGCTGCTGCAAAGCTTACCGAGAGGTAAGCCCGCGCCACCCTTTGCGCAATGGCCCTCTGTGGCGCCCGCAAGGCTGTAGCATTCTCCGTTCTTCGAAGAGTCTACCCAGATAGGTGCCCTGTACAGGGCCATGGTCTTCAGAATGCCAGCTTACAGCCCCTGGCATCGCCCGCCTGGCCCTCCCAAGTTAGGAATCAGCCATAAAAGGGGCACCGCTACCTTTATCAGCCGTGACGACAGACCGCTGAAATGCGGGCTGAAGCGCCACCTGCTATCGAGCGTTAGACCCAGATATTTCATCTGGGTCCTTACTTCAATTCTGACGCCCTCCATAAAGATGTGGGCGTCAGGCGGATGGCGCTGGTGAGGCCCGTGGAAGAAAACGGCCTCGGTCTTATGCAACGCCACCCTCAATCCAAGGCGGTGGATCCTATTAGCGACTAATGATCCACCCGCCGAGGCCAGACTAGCCGACTCACTAAAATTTCCTCCTCGGGCAATGAGGAATGTGTCATCCGCGTAGCAGATGACATTCGTGCTACGGAGGAGAGTCCCACGCAAAAGCCAGTCGAACCCGATGTCCCACAGGAGAGGTCCTAAGACTGACCCCTGCGGAACACCGGGCTTCACCGGATATCGTCGGACCTTACCAGCTTTATCAACTAAGAGGACCGTTCTGTCCTCCAAGTAACTGGCCAGGAGGTTCCTCATATATTGAGGCACTCCCTGAAACCGGAGTGCTTTGGGGAAGGGTATTGAAGGCGTTGGCTATGTCGAATGACACAGCCAACACTCCGTCCCCAGCATCCATCGCCTCCCTCACCACACCCTATTAGGTCAAGAGCTTCTATTATCGAACGCTCAGGTCGAAAACCAAACTGAGCGTCTGACAGATCCGGCCCAATCACCCTCAGGTGGTCTTTCAGGCGGGTGGCGTTGTGGTGGTGGATGTTCGAGGGTGATCCCCTCGCACATCTTACCGACCTCATCGAGCAGAACGATGGGTCGGTGTGCCGAGGGAGAGTCCGCCAGGCGTCCTTCTTTTCGGAGGAGGCATAAACGCCCCTCCTTCCACGATCTCGGAAACCTCGACGCGTAACATGCGTCAAAGAGTTCCCAAAACCATTTTGTTCCATTTCGGTGGCGGCTATTGCCACTACCCTTGCTGGGACGCTGTCTGGCCCTGGGGCTGTCTTTTTAGGACGAAGGCGAAGCACAGCCATGCGAACTTCGGCCCTAGTGAGAGAAGGGGCTCATCCTCTTCCTCGAGAACCGCACCCTGCGCAGGGTCCATTACTGGTGAAAAGCAAAAAGCATCGGCCCTGCCTGGAAACAGGGACCGTACTACCATCCAGCACTGCTGGCTCTAGGGTCTCCGATACGGGGGGGGTTGAAGGGACGCAGTTTGTTCCGCGCCGCCTTATATGGCGTCCCAAAAGGGTTTTCGTAGAGGACCTCCAGCAGCTTAGCCTGCGCTTGGTACTGAGCGGTGAGCATTGCATTTCTGAGGACCTGCTTTGCCTCCACGTACAGGTTGTGAAGGCGGTCCTCATTCGCCCGGTCACGTATTCGCCACCGCCGGCTTCGAACGTACTCCCTTCGAGCCGCCATGCAGGCAGTTCGAAGCCTCGCCAACCTGGGACCACCAATAGACGGCGCGTCGGAGAGGCGGGCGACGAGACCGAGGCATGCTTGAATTGCATACCGCGGTCAACGGCTCCCTCAGTCGTGCCGCGGCGGTTTCTACGTTCACGACATTAACGTGAAGCGAAAGTCAGTCCTGGACGAAAGCCCACCAAAGAAATGGAGATTGGCGAGAGCTGTTCTCTAAATATAATATATATATACACACACACATTAAATATTACTTTAAGATTAAATAAAAAATTAAGTATGACGCTTTATTTTTTACTGTCACGGCTTTCAAAGAACCTAATTTAAAAGT
>JAOCPS010430316.1:0-11998 GCA_025505425.1 Graphium colonna | reverse complement strand
CAGCTTGTTAAGGTGACAACATAGGACCATGGTCCTAAGCAGGGGTTTAAGCCTTATGATTTCAAAGACCTGTTCTCCTACTATTAGGACAATACCACACTATGCGGCAATAAGGTTTTTAAACCAATACGCGTGTTGTGGCCAGCAGCTTGTTAAGGTGACAACATAGGACCATGGTCCTAAGCAGGGGTTTAAGCCTTATGATTTCAAAGACCTGTTCTCTTACTATTAGGACAATACCACACTATGCGGCAATAAGGTTTTTAAACCAATACGCGTGTTGTGGCCAGCAGCTTAAGGTTGATAACGCATGAAACGGTTGGAGTGCCTTTTCTTTTACCAATTTCGGCAGGCATGGTAGTTTAGTTATTAAACAAAGTAACATCACTAAGATACGTATAAAATGGCGTATCGTCGAAGAGCATGACAAAAACCATTCAATTACTTAACTTTTTTTTGCTGTTCACTCATTGTTACTTTTGATTACACATAGGATCGTTAAATTATCATTGTGTATCAAATTTTAATGTATTTCTAGAATAATTTTGTTGCTATTAGTCTCCGAGATGATTACAGTATGGCTGTAATCATATATTTATAAAAAATTAAGACCCTACAAGTAAATGTTCAGTCTTGGATTTACAAGTGTGTTAATAGTGCTCAATTTTTATTGTATCTGTAAAAGAGGTTATCACATTGACACTCATGTGTGTGATTTTGTTGAAAGTTCAAGAACATTCGATACAATTTCTTATGGCTTCCGAACAGGTATAGCAAATTTCATATATGCACGTATTTGTTTGTTCACATAGCTGAGTATCTTTAATTCATAGCAACAACGCAATTTTATGCAAAGTCAGCGATAACAGTAAAATACTTGTTTTTAAAAATTCAAAGCATCGTTTTTATTCAAATTGATTGATGAATTAAATATATAGCCATAATTTTCTTTACGATGTATTCTACCAAAACTTCTACTGCTGTCGTTAATATTAGGGTAATATAAACGCACAATTATTTTTAAATTAACAATGTTCTCTTTTTCGTTATTGGTTAACGTGTTATTCTAAACTTGGTTTAGTGATTTTTTATAACTGCGTTACGTTATTTACCATTAATTAACTTAAAACTTTTTTATAAACTTTCAGAAAGAGAAACGGCCTCAAACACGAGCTTTTACGAAATGAAGAAACTATTGCCGAGACTAGAATTGAAGTAAGTTAAAAAAAACATAATTATAATCTTTATACTTAACGTATGTTATTTATATAATGTTTAATACAAAACAAGATTATTTTCACAGAAAAATACAAAAACCAACTTAATACGCCTTAAATTATTCTTTCGGGAACAAGTTTATTCCGTTATTTTTATTTGAAAAACGAACTACTGAAATGACTTTTTGAAAATTTTATGGGACCATTTCGGAACTATGTGCTTTCAGATAAGAATTTTTAATTATTTGCGGAGATGCGCGTGAACATAAAAAGTAGAAACATCCGAATTGAGAACCTTTTTTAAAGTCGGTTAAAAAGATACCGTAAAGAGGTGACTAAGCCTTTTATGCCATTTAGTAAATATAAATTACGGTAAAAAAAATTGTGAAAATGCCAATAACCAGTATCTGGTACAAATATTTCCAAACAAGATAATTTTACTTTTAATGGGATCAATCTGGTAGTATGTCATTTCACACAACAAAGATTTTATAAAATCGGTTTATAAATGACAGAGGTATGCCCAAACACAAAAAATATAGAAACATCCGAATCCGAAAACCTCATTTTTGAAGTCGGTTCAAATGGTAAACGTTTACATACAAAACATTTGTTTTTATTCAATTCTGTTATTTTTCAAATGGAAAATTATTTTTACGTACTCCTCTTGCTGCAATAGTCAGATCGTCGCAATAACGTAGTTATTACTGCCTTCAACCAAAGCTAGCGTAAAATAAAGTTTGCCTTAGCTTTTCTTTTCTCCACATTTTCAGATTGTAACTTAATATGAGGTGAACAGTTTGTCTGCTTGTCTATAAACTTTTCCCACTGATCCATAAAAATCCCCTACATTATTATATTGGGTAGCTTGTAACGTAAGACATTAATCAGTAGTTAAGTTAGCACTTAAATTTAATTATTGATAATTATGTAGTTTTTAGGATTCCGTAGCCGGCATAACTAACCGTAACCTGGCTATATGTCATGAGTCGTATAATGCTGTTGCCAGTATAACAACAAATAATAAAAAGTAAATAAAAGTAAAAACTCAAGAGGCCCACATATGATACTAAAAGAAAATATACGGAATCCTTTGTGTACAAACGTAATTCACATTTGACACAGTTTTTCAGCGTGTAATGATAATGTAAACAAGTATAAGAATTATATTTCTTTTAAAAAATATATAATATAGCTGAAAGTAAATAGGTCTTGAAACTGATGCAATTAGCCTTAGCGTATCACGGTTTTCAGTCGACTTTCTCGCCGAAAAATAACTCGTCTAGATTTCGACTTTTTGTAATAGTTAACCATGTGGAAAGATAACTTTCTAAAACCGGCTTTGAGTTAACTATCTAATTTGTTTCATAGTTCTAACCAACATTTACTTAATCTTGGAAAAAAAGTCAATTATTGAAGTTTATCAATAGCTTAATCAATGCCCTCCATACGAAATATTATGCTAATTGATGATAAAAATAAATATTAGTTCTAGGTGGGAATAGAACCCACGACCTGATAACCCATTCCTCTTTGTATTACCATTGATTAATTAAGTAACATGAATGCATTTTTTTTAAGACACTTTCTTCTAAAGACTAATAATTGATTGATGTATGTAGGCAGAAAAATGTATTCCGCTAAAATAAGATAAAATAATACCTTTGTCTTTTAAAACATATTCATGCAAAGTTAATAGAAGTAATTTTTTTTATGAACTGAGGAACAAAATACATCTAACTTATCCATTTATTTCATTCTTTTTGTTGATACTCCGCTCCTTTCCTCTAGAATGTGATATTATATAGCCTGAAGCCTTTCTCAAAAAATGGACTATTCAACACTTAAAGAATTTTTCATGTCGGACCAGTAGTTCCTGTGAATAATGCATTCAACCAGACAAAGAAACTCTTCAGCATCATAATATTAGTAGATGTAGTTCATTAAAATCATAGTACTTATTTTTTGTTAATTTGGTCACTATTGTTAATGATTAATACTTATAAATGTCCAAAATGTAACATTGACTTTAAAATTGTGGCCAACATTAACACAGATTCATTAAATCTGTTATTACAGTATCTTATGTAAGATATCAAGGATTACACAATTATGTACATCCTATTTTTTCTATGGAAAGGAAGACAAACGAGCAGACGGTTCACCTGATGGTAAGCGATCCCATCATCCATAGACACTCGCAACATTTGGAGAGTTGTGAATGCATTGTCAACCTGGAATATTGGATAGGATTGGGTCGGGGTTAAGGATTTGGAGGCGATATATTAAATGTAACCTAGACTTTTAAAGAAAAATTTTCATTAATTATTGCTTTATAATAAAATCATATCTTTTTTGTTACAGCTATAAGGCATCACAAAAAATCAGCAAAGAGGGCTTCATCAAAAATGGATATAGAATAATATTTTGCTGTCCCTTGTGACAATTTTAGATATTAATATAGAAATCCTATGAATAGTTGAATAATAAGACTGAATTTGATATTACATTGCATTTTCTTAAACATTTTTGTTATTGAAATAATATTCATGTAGTAGACTTGTGATGTTTTATCTCAATATAAAATTTTTTGATATGCAGTATAAATTGTTCATTCAAAACTATGGAACATGGAATTTTTTTATATCCTGATTGATATAAACTTGTGCCATAATATAAGTATGACTCAACAAACATATGGTATTTATTATTGAAATTATAATTTAAGGGCAAAATGTATCTGTGATTTAATAAATGTAAGACACTAAACTTAATCATTGAGTTTGGGAATCAAAAATAAAAAATATCAAAATGCATGATTTATTTGTATCAATGAAGTTAACAAAATACAACAAATGGTCTTGTATAAATTAACAAAATCCTTACTACTTATTTGATCTCTACAACAACATTGAATTAAAATAAAATAAAAGCATTGAATTAAAATAACTTTGTTCATATGACTATAACATTTTTTTAAAATTTACTATTCTGATAATTATTGAGCAAATGGTACAGACACACATTACACATTTGACTTCCCTGTCACAATTTTATAAAAACCAAACATATTAAATGATACATCCTCCAAAAAACTTGGTTTATATGATTTTTCATTAAAATTTATATAAAATAAAAACATAAAAATATTGAAGTATTTTTATCAAAGTATCATGTGTGCCTGTCACATATTTGAACACAAAATTTATAACTTTGTCGACATTGATTTAATCTTAAGACTAATGTTGTTTATTGCCTTACTTATTTTCCTTATGCCTTACAACAACTGGACCTGTATTGTCACCAGTAGCCCTATTATGGGGCCCATGAGCACCATCACAATATGGCCACTGAAAATAAATAAACAATTCATATAAACATTGTAATTTTATTTTTTTAAACAAATTATTGATTTCTGTCCGCCTCATTTGCAACAGTACCATTTTAGTATATGATTGTTTGATGAAACTGATTTGATATTATAAATTCCAAAAAAAGTTTTTGAAAATTTTTTTCTGCTTTTATAGCTTGATCAATGCTTGACAGCAAATATTTAAAGCTATTAAATATATAAAATAATAAACCATAATGTCTCGAGAATGATATGGCATTTCCCACACCTAAATGTATGGTTTAGTTTCCTTTGATAGTGAATTGAGATAATAGGATTATTTTGTTTATACTGAAGATAACATATCACCAGAAAGTAGTACATATCAAAATAAGATGATGTAATGCAATGTTGAAGTAAGGAAAAATATTGATTCAACTTACATTTTTGCTTCTCCAACATCTGCATAACACTGCTTTCTCAGTGATATCTTCTATATCAATGAAATCAACAACTTTCTTTTCATCCAGTCTGATCATTGGATTGACTTTACCATTTGCTTCTCTAGCCTTCTTTATAGTTTGATAGGAATAATATGAGATACCTCCCACTACAAGAGTAGGTGGGAGTAATGCAAGCCAATCTTTTACTGTAAAATGTCAAACAAAATTAAAAGTCAGGATATAACTGTACATTATCTCACTTCATTAATAAAATTGTTATAAAGTAATAATTTTTGTGTCCATTAACCATAATCCTTGACATCACTTAATAGTCGCATGTTATGAATATTTAATTTAAACCAGGCAATTTTCTTTAATAACTGAAAACATTTCAATACAATGCATTGTTATTTTTTTAATTTTTGTCATGCAATGCAATGTTCAGGATAAGGTTTCATATTTTCAAAAGTTTCTAACGAAAAATACATATTCCGAAATAAACATGCTTTCGAACATCAGTTTCATTTAGTTGACGTTCCATTAGAAAGGGTTTTGTACAAATCATACCAAGGACATTTGTTTGTTCAAAGCAAAGGTATGAGTAAGTGAATGGATACCAGTTATTATTAATAGTAATATCTATGGATGTACTAAGAACTGTCACACAAAAACGGGGAATTCCATTCAGCAATAATACTAATATAAATACAACTACGTACCTCCAAGGCGAAACCATCCACCAATTGAATCTGGGATTGGCAAACCTGCTAAATAATTTGGTATGGTAACCTTAATAACGTTTGATACAAAATACATTGTATAAGTTCCGATTTAAGTAAATGCAAAGTAAAATATATTATTACACAATACTGCTATTACTACATAGAAACAGTAACGTTACTAACGTTGACTGTTGATCGAAATTAAAATGATACTAAAGTAAAATGAATATTACACTATCTGTCACTGTCACTCTCATCAGGTTTATGTGTCACTGTCATCCTTCAAATAGCACACGTCACGCAATCCAACGACTACGACCCATTGACAAGTAGTACCTTATTGTATACGCCTAAACAGTTTTAATAAACTGTTTCTTACTTTAACAAATCCATCCATATCTAACGGGCTTTCTTGGGAATACAGAACATGATAAGGTTTTCGACTATATTAGGTACTCTTTTTTGGCAATGTAATTTCCTACCGAAAATGCTATATTACATTACTAGCTTGAAGAAATCGCGAATACTCAAGTTTTTTTACATTACTGTTAAATAATAGTTATCAGCTTCACTTTAAATGTGACACAACTATTCATGTATATTCAAATTTTTGTTTATTATATTTATAAACACGACTAATATTCAAGTTATCTTTAAGTTATCAAGTCATATGGTTATTATTTTTACTTATAACTCTAAATATTAGTTGGTTGTAAATATCGTTATTTTACAACCCATTTGTATGTTTCTTTTCTTAATACCGTTAAATTCTATAACTACTTGGGTATTTGTTTCCAAAATATTATTAATTCTATTTAAATAGTTTATTGTACATAAATGTCAATGAGGCCACAGAAGGCTTTCTTTAATCTTTATTCGATCCAAAATCCGATTTTCGTTACAATCTGTGCCTGTCGTCGCTTTGCCTGGGTGCGCTTGCTTGTCGTACATTGTAATTATGATTCTTTTCAATAAATTTATTGAGTAATATACGTTAAGGTAGTCTTGTATGAAGTGTTTTTAAGTGATGCCAGTGAAATCCTTTTGAGGATGTTGACAAATGCTGTTTTGCACTGAATATGGCTGACGAAAGACTAGTGGTCCTGAATCGTAGTGACAACTTAGGATTCGGATTTTCTTTGCTTGGCGAAGCCGGTTTGCCACACATTATTTACCAAATTGAAGAAAACTCCCCAGCGGCCCGTAGCGGTGAGGTAAGTCAAGTCATGCACTGGTTTTGTTTTTAAACCCTTTCTTTGGCTATGCAGTACAATGAGTAACATGCACTTAAAATTTACAAAGATGCATACTATAAAAAATATAAAGAAAAGTAAGATATTTACGCTATATTCGTAAACGTAAAATATATGTGAAGGTTCGTTAATTAATTTATAAATGAACTATATTCTTCTACTTAGTTTTGATTTTCTTAAATAAGATACAAATAATACACAGATGTAGTAGTTGTGTATTATTAAAGTTCTGTAATGTTGAATTTTACTAGAAAAATATTTAAAATAAATGTCAGATCTAAACTACTTTATGATATAAATATGTTTCTCTTACTTTTGGAATACCTTAATTTCTGGTTGTTTAAATTATAATATCAGTGTAAAGTTTAAAGTATTTTGTTTTGTAAGTGGTTTAGATGTAAGCCAAACCATTTAACTATAATATATTTGTATTTTTTGACAAAGTAACAAAATGAATGTAATAGTATTAGTGGTCATTCTGGCATTAGCCATCTCTTGCTTCTAGTACCAAAGCTTTAATCAAGGATGATGTCATCTATTTCAATTTATTTCCATTGCCTGTACTTACAAATATGATACCAATTTGATTGCTTTCAATTTGTCAACAGAATATCATGCAAATATGAAATTTATATTTGTAGGATAGTATATTACAGTCAGTTTATGCTATTTATTAGGAAATTTGTACTTAAAATAATTACAATTCAACATTTAATTAACTAAACAGCCAGTAAAAGTTGGCTTCTCAATTGTGCTGTGGGTATGTTAGTAGTAGATCTATACTCATGAAAATAATTATAAATCTATTTTTAAAGTAATTATACAAAAAAAATAGAGAATGTTTAACAATCAGGATATTGAGTCCTGCTTTGCTTTGATTAAAATGTTTTTGATGAATTTTCCCTTTTATTAGCTTGTACTTTAAAAAAAAAACCAAGGTAAACTGGTTAAGACATTCATTTTTATAAAGACCATTGTCTGGTTATCTTTATGTTTTTAATAAATTGTGTTGTAAATTGTAGAAATGTTATACTTTGTAGCTTGTTTCAAGCATTAAGCACTTATGGATTCACTTTGTCATGTAAAATGTCCTGTATCTATTATTTCTGTATTTATTTTTATTGATGGTATATTTCAGTAAATTAATTTAGAATAGATTTTCTATAGTTGTAGAGTCTGTAAAGAATCGCTTTTAATTAAATGAATATTATTTTTTTTATCAATATTCCCTTTCTGTAATATTTATTTTAGTAGTATTCAGAAAATAATTAAAGGAAATTGAATACTTTTTAATAACAATTTTAAAAATACTCACTACTTTATAAATTTTAGGATAATTTCATAAGCTTTTGTATATATATACATACATACATACACACACTTTTGAACCAATTTTTCGAATATATCAAATATCTTTGAAACCTGGCTTTTCTTTACAAAAAATACCTCTGTAGTAGTTAATATAATAAGACTAGTCTCCATAAAAACATGTTTGAACTTGATGCAGATTGCTACGGTTTTCCATATAATGGACATTGTCCTTTACTTTCACCATATAATACGCATGCAATCCTGGGACAGGACCCTTGCTATTAAAATTTATTACAGTAACTTTGACTGCAGTAAAGTTTATTGGGAAATTTATATTTAATTTTAAATCAAAACTATAAACTGATATCTATTTACAAAAGATGAACAGATTGTGTATGTGGAAATGTTTATGCATATATGACAAAATTCCAGGATCTATGTTAGACCTTCCGTTGGATATATTTCAAAACAAAATTAATAACACTTGTATGTGAACCATATTATACCATTGAATAATACTTTAATGATTTGCATGTTTGGGAGGAATAAAACATACAAAAACAAACTATCATATACTAAATATTAAAGAAACGGCACATTAAAGAAGTAACTGCTGAGTTTATTCCCTTTCTTGTCAGCAGAATATGCCCATTCTTCTCAGAAGAATCTGCTTCTTAGCTGGCACTAGTTTCCTCACAAACACTTAGTATGTGATAGTATAAAAATTAGTTTTTTCCTAAAAATGCATAAATAGTCCGTGTAAATAAAAATATTTGAATCTTAATTTTGAATTATATTATTAATGCCATTAAGTTTAAAAATGTGTGAAATAGAATTAAAAGTATATTTAAATGCATATTGAATCTCATGTTTTTAATGTTTAAGTTATGTCCATTAATTTGCGATATTGATAACTAGGTTAATGGCTCATTTTAATTTTATAGTCCGTATGGTGTAGACCTCCTTAGTGCGTCATCGGGCGTCTAAAGTGCTTCAACATAGTCTCATAACAAGATGACCAATTAATCTTTAATATTTGAACTAAATAATCAATATTAACTACCGGGTAACAATTTTTGAAGTCATCCAATATCTGCTAGGTGAATCAATGCAATTTGTTACGTACATATTATATTAGGAAGCTAATTAATTCCTTGTTAGGAATGATGTAATAATTTTTTTTATGTTAAAAGACAATTATTAATACTAGTACCGTCCCACTACTTTATGCAAAAAATATGATTTGTGATAGACTGTTGTTTCCATTTTTATATATGTCTATATCATATTGTTTTCCCAAAAAAATTCTTAAGGAAATAATAAAATCGCTTTAATACACATCTCTGAATGTATTGGTCAAAGGTCAATACTCATATTTATATGGCAAACAGTACCTAGTTGCATCAGTACTAACTGACTAATTATATTCTCCTATAAAAGTTCTTTTCGTAAAGAAATCCTGAGATTCGGAGATATTTGATAAAATCTAAAATTAGTTTATATATCATTCCACATTTCTATGACTGATTGTGTAAACGTCATGTATGTATGCTTTTAATTAATTTATAATTCACATTTTTGTACATTAAATTCAATTCCCTGTTCAAAAATCAAATCCATGAAGCATGATGTTAAAATAAATTATGGAAATAATTACTGTATAATCTTGATCCTGATGCATGAGAACTTTTGGGCAATTAATTGTAAAGAACAATTCCTTTAAAGAATAATTTTAATTTTTAATTTCTTAATTACAAAAATGATGATGCTGTTATATAGCTCAATGTTCGTGCTTTCGCCCTTAAATTTGTTTACTTGAAATGTACATAAATTTAAATGCCGGTGCAATAAAATTACATTTTAAGTTGCAAAACATTGCGAGCAAACCTGCGATCCGAGAGATTGTATTTCAACCTCTTGGCGAACTATGGCCTATACGTTCTGTCTAAAGGAGGCCTTTGCCCAGCAGTTAGATAATTTAAAAATAGACTGTTGTTATCATGAAAAAGATTTTACTCTTAGACTTATAATTTTTTGAATGGAATCAATTTCATGAATTGCAATCCGTTCAACTGCTTTGCGATCTGAATGCAATTCATATGATCGATCATTCAAATATCGTAACATTATAAGATGTATATAAAACTTAAGTTATTCTTACTACTTAATTAAGAAAATGTGAAAAGATATAGCCCAATACAAATAATGTTTTTTAATTCGGAATTTAAAATCGAAGAATAAGATCCTAGCCTTAACAATAATTTTTTTTTTGTTGTGCAATTTTATATCTTAAACAAGTTGTTTCGATGTTGTGCCTTTTCTTTATGCAAATGATTTGTGCAGATCGTAATTTAAAGCAGTTTGAGAACCATGAAGATCGGCCAACTTTATTAGCGTGGCTAGAGTAGGTAGCTTTACGAAATAAAGTGCAGGTGAAATCGCGGGCCACAAGCATCAATGAATTCCGCAGTATTTGTAAGGACTTAGTCACATGTCGAATTTGCGATAGGACGATAAGAATTTACATTTTACACTATGATTACGACATTACAAAATTTAACATGTGCTCAAAAGATAAATAAAAATGTCCTCATTTAAACACTTAAACACTGTTTTCATTTTTGCCAGTTGGTTACGTAGTTTTAGTTGATGCTAAAGGCCCGTTTGAACACCCCATACCGTAGTTGCATCATGTTGAAAAATTTTTAATGGAAACTAGACTTTATATATTTCCTACAGAAGTTATTTTCGCAAAGAAAACCCGGGTGGAAAAATCGGTTCATCAAAAATAGTTTTCTACATCACTATGATAGATTGTGTGAACGTCGTGTAAAGCAAAATTTATACTTTAAATTAAATTCCCTGTTCAAGAATGAAATCCATGAAGCGTGCTGTCGTAAAAAAAATATGAAAATAATTATTATACTTTGGTCCTTTCGCTCGCGGTTGTACGTTTACTCTATTTTGCATTAAAAAATATTACAGGCCACACCCTGAAGGTACTTATTATCAGTATTTTTTAATCTATTGAATGGTTTTGAAGATTTACTTTAGATGTATATATATTTATGTACTGACTAATTTGCAAATTTCTTTATAAATATTAGCATATTCTAACATCTGCTCGCACTAATATTATAAAGGAGAAATATTTGATTGTTTGTTTGCATTGAATAGACTACGAAATTACTTAACCGATTTGAAAAATTATTTTACTCTAGCTATTTACTCTATCTATCCCCGGGGGACATAGGCTATGTTTATTTTCAAAAAATTAGGGATCGTTACTAAATTTAGCAATAATAAATAAATATTCTTTACATCGCGTGTGCTGCAAACAGCTATTGATGGCAGAATAAAATAATGTACTACGACTTGACACATCGTCGTTCGTAAAACGATCCGCGACAACATATGTGTAACTGCTATAATATTATTTCTAAGACTTACGCGAATATTTGACATTTTAAAATAAACAACTTTTTTTGTAAAGTTGTTTAATTTAAAATGTAACTGCTATAGTTATGCCACAATATGTGTAATTTTATTTTAAAAAAAAAAAATAATTTTAATGCCGTCGCCAAAAAAAGGTTCTTTACTTGTCTATGGTATAGTTACATTTAACAAAACATCCAAACACTTTGTTTGCAGGTGGTAGAGCATAACATCCTTTCACAGCTTTTGCTGCACTTTTAAGGCGACGCTCGTCCGGGGAAGTACC
>JAOCPS010430205.1:0-11999 GCA_025505425.1 Graphium colonna | reverse complement strand
TAGATCTACGTGGCCCGTCCTAGGAAGTCAGAATGGAAAAACGTAAATCTACGGGGCCCGTCCGTTAAGTGTTAAAAAATCTAATTTGTCGATATCTGTACCTAGAAGATATGAAAAATATACATTAAAAGCCATCTTTCTAACAAAAATTAAAACAAAAACAATTTTTTGTCTCTGTGTAAGTTTGTAAGTGCATAAAAAAACTAAAACTACTGCATTGAATTTGACGCGATTATTTTACATTTTTAGTGTAGGTCTAAATTTAAATCTGGTACATAATTATGCTTCATATTGACATGACCCTCAAGAGCCCAGAAAAGAAAAGAATTTGGTTTATACCTAACTATGGCTATCGTATCTATTTAACATTTATGTATTTTTTGTATGGAAAGGAAGACAAACGAGCAGACGCTAGGTGAACCGTTGGTAAGGGATTTCGTCGCCCATACACACACACACACACAACATCAGGAGAGTTGCGAGTGCGTTGCCAACCTAGGAAATTGGATAGGATGGGGGGACGGGATTAAGGATTTCAAGGGGATAGGAGTGGAAAAAGGGTAGACATGGCCATTTGGCATCCCCAAAAGTCAGGCATACTATATTTTATGCCGACTTTGTTAAGGGCAATAGTACTTCCCTGGACAAGCATGGCTGTAGAAGTGCAGCAAAAGCTGTGATTAGATGTTATGCTACGTAAAATAAATATTAAACTCACTGCGATGAAAGGAACGTGTTTTCCACTTGCATCATGTTGACTCCGTAGAACTCTCTCACACCGAATGTCTCGAAGAACTCTTTTGCAGGAGTCATTGAGTAACATCCAGCTAGTTGAGTCCTTGGATAGTATAATACAAACGACAGACACATTTCCTGCAAAATAAATAAAAATATAATAAGACTTATGTACTTAGGATATTTTAAATTAAACACGAACTTTACGCATTTTGTCGCAGTTTATTTTTGAGTTTTACCTTATATATTTAATTTATATTCGCGTGAGTCTTAGAAATAATACTTGGGATGTTTTGAGCCTTCCGATCATTATTTGTTACTAACCATAACTATTAATAATTTAAAACTTGTTAACTTGATTCTTTTTAGTGTTGGTAATTTAATGAAAACTTGTAAAATAATCTATAACGTATTATAAAAACGTCAGTTGGCAATATCTATACATTGTTGATATTAAAAAATAATATAAGCATTAGAGGTTTGGCAAAACAATCTTTTTTAAATTTTGAGTCTGTTTATCTACGTCTGCCTATATCTTAGTACACGCATACAAAAACTACTGCGTGAAATTGAATGCGGTTTTCACAGTTGCATTGGTAAATGTTTAATATAAACTGGTATATGTTTCATATCGAAACGCTGAGTAGATGCCAAGAATAATAAAAATAAGATTTTTAGATATAAGATTCGTACCAATATTTTACCGTTGTAAGTTAAAAAAAATCTTGAAATTGCTGGTATATAATTTATAAAAGTCATTTTGATTTTCACGCACGAAAAAGCAATACCCAATGTCACGTTGCGCCTGAGTTGAGTGTGCAAGCGAGAGCGCGGAATAAACTATAGAGAGGGACAATTGGCCTAAGCGTTCGGCTTGTAACGCATCTTCAATGTTTTTTATGATGTTATTTCACGTAAAATTATCGTCCGTAAAACGAATTTACAGACAAATATTTTTTTTTATTGTTACTTTTTTGTGTAAGTCCACAAACTTGTAGGGGAAAAATAGAAACAAAATTCACAGGACAAAACTTACTTATTTCATCATTATTGTTACGGTAACACTTTAACCGTAATTATTTTTTTATTTGAGAAAACAGCACCCGACACATCATCACCATTCACCATACTTTTTTGTGGGATTTTTTAATTTATTAATTATGACTACTTAATTTTTATTTTTAATTATTTTTCTTCTTCGTCCCAGCCTTATTCCCAAATTAATTGGGGTCGGCGTCTAATCTACCCAAATATTACCTGAATATCAGTTTTACACAGAGCGACTGGCATCTGACTAAATAACTATATGCTATGGATGGATTAGTTGTTATTTGAAGGCACTGACATCCTTTAACGACGGCCAAAGGTGTTCTTGACAACCGAGACCGACTTTTTACGTTCCCAAACGACGCATGGATCATCTTTCTTCTCAGGCAATCGGGTGATCAACCCGCATTGCCCTAATCCAACCAAGAAACAACAACACAAAGTCGTTACTCCCCCGCGGGATTCGAACCCACGACCTCCGGTTTGTAAAACAAGTGCTCATACCACTAGGCTACGAAGGCGGTATTTATTAATTTTTAATTATATAATTAAAAAAACCACTTAAATTAAGGTTTTCGTTAAAATACAAACCTGCATAGCCGAGTATCCGCCTAATATCGGTTTGTCTTTCTGTGTACTATCATATGTGCATTCCGTGATGAGAGTGTCGCCTTTGAGGAACTTCCTGCCTCCGGGCACAATGCGGGACTGTTGATAGCGGACGTCGTATGAATTCTCCTGTAATTTTAAACATAAATGAATGAATGAAAACATTTTATTGCACACCATGACATTATACAAAAATAAGTATAATAAGTTCTTAAAAAGGGCACAATGGGTGGCCTTATTAAAAGCAATATCTTCCGGGCAACCTTTTGATGGACTAAAATAATCGCTGTGTGTTATTGGTATCCATATTATACATGAAAATAAGTGGGCGATCTCTATGTATCCAATCTGAATATGAATATGCACTGAAAGACATAAATATGTTTTTAACGTAGTTTACTATTTTATAATACCTCTTTAGTACTAAATATGTATTTAACCTCAATACTATATTATTCTAAAACGTACTTATTTATATACATGTAATTTATTATATCGCTTTTAATATTTTACATATTTTATAGAATAAATGAAACATTATATTTAATTCTATCAAATTCTATAATAACAATAAAAATAAATATTCGTTGAGTTTTAGAAAACATAACTTTATTATTTACTGTATTTATGTTTATTTTAAATAAAAAAAAATATTTATGCAAGATAATATTTCACTTCACCGCCATCTAGCATATATCTTAATTATCACTTACTCGATTTGCAAACAGAAGCGTCAAATTTTTTATCTACTTCTTGAACTGAGTCTAGATGGGGCTATATAACAAGCGCCATCTAGTATCTCATAATAAAATTTTGTCACAAAATTTGCATTTAGAATATTATTTATCAGAACTTAAGGATGGGATTAGAAGATAACAAACTTAATGAAATGAAATAATTAAATTAATTACACACCTCAGAGACTCTGGGTAATTCCTCATCTCCTCTGACATGCTTCAATGAGATCTTCTTAGCGGTACTATGAGCGTGTAGTAAAACTGACACAATGGTTATTCCTTCATCTGGGATCATCTGCAACAGAATATGTATAAAGATATTATTTATGAAATACAAGTCAATTTATTTGAATAAACTGTAAAAAGACAATGCCGAAAAGTGTTACCAAAAATTCACCAAGATCATAATTATATAACAAATAATAAGCTTACAATATTAGGCTTCATGGATTTGATTTCTGAACAGAGAATTTAATTTAAAGTATAAAAGTATGAATTTTGCGACACCTACACGACGTTTACACTATCTGTCATAGAGATGGACGAGGAAATATTAATATTTTTTTTAATAATTTATAAATAATTGAATAATTTATTTATAAATTGAAACATCGAAAATAGTTTACTATTTTCGATTTTATAAAATATCTCCGAAACCCGGATTTGATTTAAAAAATAAATTCTGTAGAAGTTAATATAAAAAGTGCAGTCTCTAAAAAAAGTTTGAACTTGATGCAACTTGGTACTGTATACAATATAAAAATGGGCATTGTCCTTTATTTACATATCAGTCAGTCCCTTCAAATTTGAAAGGACCTTAGATGTATCTGTCTGATATGAGAAGGTTGAAATATTGTATGAACGTCCACCTTTTTTTAAAGTAGGTTGAAAAGTTATAAAGGGGTTTACCGTATTAGTGCATTCGGAACCGCATATGCCAACGGTGCGGTAGTGCCGTTGCTTGGGCGGGATGACGTGTAGTGCCGACACGCCTATGCCGGCTCCGAGCAAGGCGGCATCGTGAGCTCTTAGCTGCGGCGTATAGTGGATTCTTATGCCCGAACTGTCTAATACTGTAAGATAATTTTTTTTACATTGATTTTTTTAACTGAAATAATTTAATAAAAAACAGCTGAACGGAATTTAACTAAGAATTTGAAAACATCAAGTAAACAGAAGCGAATAGAGCTGACTAAAAAGTTAATTAAGTAAGTAAGTAAGAATCACCGTTAGTTCTAAAATGTCTTAAGATGCAATGATGTTAAGCAAGTGCACGACCCGAGCATAAATATTAATTAGGTAATGTGTTGCTTCATTTAAAGCTTTAAAATTTAAAGACTCGATTGAGAATACGTAAAATATTTAAAATCACCACTGATTGTTCTAATATCAGACATACACATATCTTTGACTCTAAAAAACAGCGGTTTCCAAACTTTTTTGGTCTACCGCCCCTTTTTAGTAATAAAAATATCTAGCACCCCCGTTAAAATTTATAACGTTCTAAATAACAATACCATCTGAAAGAGCGCTAGAGCCCAATTTAAACCACTGTCTTGAATAACGCGAGAGGTTCAGCGCCACCCAGGGGGCGCTAGCGCCCACTTTGGGAACCACTGCTATATAGCTTGTATTCATTCTTAATGAATTATTTCTAAGACTCAGGCGAATATTTGACATTTTAAATTAAACAACTTAAGGAATTTTATCGCGTTGTTTAATTTAACATTCTTAATGAAGGTTAAATGTAGTTGATGTTGAATTTTGAACAATTTATAAAAACAAATCAAAATTAAAAAATGCCAATATATAGTAGATTATATACGACCAAAAAGTCTTAATATTTAATAGTTTCTATAAAATAATTTAGCCAGTGCCGTCTCATACTGATTATAAGTTAGTTTGATTAAACGTATAGTTGGTTGAAATAACTTCGCACGTACCTTCGTGTAGAGCTTGATTATCATAATGAACTTCCAACATGTAGAAAGACGCTCCGCCGCGCTTTCCTATAGGGATGCCCACGTTCTCTGGCAGGAATTCGCCTAGAAATACATATTAATATATATAAATACTGTACAAACGATATTGTGCTTTAATCCGAAGGGTTTGAGTGTATTATTGAAGAGTGGGTTATGTAGGAATTATTCAGCCGAGTAATATGTTTACGAATTTCGTTGGGAGCAATTTATTAACGTAACGGGTGAGTTAATGAAATCGGTGCGTGCATTTATTTGTAAAATATGCGTACGTGGTATTGAGGAAACGTTTTATTAGGAAATAGATAAGAATAAAATGGGCCCGTTATCGTTTTTAGACTAGAAGGCGAAGTGACTGCATTTTCGAATTCAATAGCTTTAATTATTATTCCAGATGATAAAATACAAGGTAAAGGCCTTAAATAGCTGTCTTTTGCTCCACACTATCGGGGAGATGCTTTACGGACAAAGTAAATATATATTCACTTGGCTTATAAGCTGTCCCTTAATGGGGCTGAGAAGCAGTCCCTTCTCTGTTCTTTTCCCAGTACTTTTCATTTCTTATTTTGGAATGGTAGAGCCATGATAGCTCAGTGCCCGGGCGCTCGCCTTCGATTCTGTTTACTCGAGGCGAACCTGAGTTCGATCCCCGGTACCGGCACCACGTGCTCTGCAGTGAAGGGAAACGTCATGAGGAAACCTGCATATCTAAGAAATAATATTTCTAAGATATGTGAAGTCTGCCAATCTGGGCCGCGTGGTGGACTATGCCCAATACCCTCTGTCTAGAGGAGGCCTTTGCCCAGCACTGGGACAATATAAAATAGGCTTACTTTTTTACTTTTAGAGCATAACATCTTTAAAACACTTCTATGGCCGCTCTCGCCTGGGGCAGTACCACTATCCCTCACAAATTGCCGATTGCTTGAAAATAAAGATGGTGGGCGCCCGCCTTAAATTCTATTCACTCGATGAGAACCTGAGTTCGATCCCGGTAACCGCACCAATGAATTTGTCCATTTGTTAATTGCAGTTTTAGGTGCTGAATTACCACATGCTCGAAGGTGAAGGAAAACACATGAGGTAACCTGCATATCAAAAAAGACATGTGTATCTGTTCTAAGATATGTGAAGTCCACCAATCCCCATTGGGGCCGGGTGGTGGACTATGCCCTATACCCTCGTTCTAGAGGAGGCTTTAGCCCAGGAATGGGGTAATTTTAAAATAGGCTGTTACATTACTAAAGGTAATCCATGCGTCGGATGGGCATGAATTGCGCCTGATCTCTCTCCGATCGCATCAGATATCCGTCCCTTCGGGCTATAAGAGCAAAGAGACGGACATTGCAACTATGTTAGCGCGTATACTTGAGCACCATAATATCTTCTGCGTAGTTAGCCGAAATCGGAGTAGATTGGCCGCCGTTGTCGTTGGTCAGGAGGACTTTATTATTTATTATCTAAGAATCTCGAACCACCAAGGTGTGTAGGAAACATGTTATGCCTTCGAAATTTTTCTTCAGCATCCAGTTCAGGTAGAAGCGAAAAAACTCCTAAAGCTTGTTAAACAGTTTAAGAAATAAGTGAATGAATACCTTTAGATCCCATGGCCCAAGCGGCGACTGGGGTCGCGCATATAGCCCACTCAGAGGGTCTACTCGGCCCATAGTATCCTTCTCCTTTGGACCACTCATTCCACGCGTATGTATCAGGGTCATCAGCGCATTCGTACAAAACCATATGGTGGACAGGAGATAGGCTGTCCTTCTCTTGGACTGGTCTTCCGTTTTTTATAGGACGGCTGTCTATGACAGGCTCGTAGCCCACCATGTGATGCTTTCGAGAAAGTTCTGGAGCCTTGAACACCTTGCACCAGAACAGTGTCGCCATGACGTGCGGGATTTTCAGCTGTAAATACGAACACAATGAAGGACAATGCGCAAAGGCGGTATCACAAAGTCTCATGCATCAAGATCAAAATTATGTAGTAATTCTTTCCAACATTTTTAAGACATTACTCTCCATGGATTTGGTTTTTGAACATGGTATTTAATTTAAAATATACAAGTTTGAAATTTGCTTTACAAACATAACGTTTACACAATCAGTCATAGAGATGTAGAATGCAATAGAAATTATTTTCTATGAACCGATTTTTTTTTTATTTTATCAAATATATCCGAAACCCGTTTCTTTACGAAAAGAACTTCTGTAGAAATTGATATAATAAGTCTATCTAAATCTATTCTACAAAAACAAAATTTGAACTTGATGCAACTCGATAATGTATGTCATATAAAAATGGCCATTGTCCTTGGGAAAGTTCTTAGATGTTCGCTTGATATCAGAGTCTGTTCGATTCCTACCAGGAACAGTCATTTTTGCGGCGTACATGTAATTGTTCCGGATCTGGGCGTTTGTATATAAAATTTGTGTTTGTATAACGCCCCTGCACCACAAGCCACAGAGTTTATAGTTAGAGCAGCGTTTTTTTTACCTCTCCTCTTCATTCACAACAGACACACAACATAATGTGTGCACGATCCGTTTTCGATTGCGTTTAAAAATAAAAAAATATATACGAAATTCTATAGACACATATTAATAAATCAACAAGTGTGTGTTTTGACTGAACAAAAAGTTTATTCCGCATTAGATGCCAGTAAGGCCAGAACAAAAATATATTGATTTAGATTTTAAATTGAAGTGCTAATTTTGACGTTTCCATATTTTAACAAAAACCGAATGATTTATTCATTAGGATTTAGCTATAAAAAATCTGTTAAAAATATTACACTGCATCACAAGGACATATGGAATGCAAGAAATTTAAATAAATTTAATTATTCAAAAGTAATTTATTAGCTAACATCCAACGCATACTAACAAAATCATGTGAATAATTAATACAAATTAGCTATGCGACTAATTATAGACGACTTGATAATAAATTCAATCAGTTAAATTCAATAATTAAGAAACACATCTGTATGCAGACGATGTACACATTGCGTGATGTTTTTAGCGGATATTCTAATGCATTTACATAAATAATTAGTTGTGCCGAATAACAATTCTATATTGTATTATAATATATTTTTGGATAACGGTAACAAAATATTTAAATAAAGAAATTGGACATTCCAAAATATGTGTCTTTCGTTAATATTTATAAGTACTACTCGTATATAGTTTTTTAGTAGATTATATAGATCAGTGGTTCCCAAACTTTTTTGGTCCACCGCCCCCTTTTTAAAAAAAATATTCAGAACCCCCCTAAAACTTTATAACTTTCTAATTCAAACCACTGTCTTGAATGAACGCGAGAGGTTGAGCGCCCCGTAAATTGCTTTAGTACCCCCCAGGGGACGTTAGCGGCCACTTTGAGAACCACTGATATAAACTAACAAATAGGTATATATATATATTGTTAACGCTAAGTTTAATATCTTTAGTTTATGTTGTAGCATGACTATCCATGCCAGGAGTGACAATTATAATAATAATAATAATAAATCTTTATTGCCAAAATAGCAGTTATAAACACTTTGAATCCCTGAATCCTGAACAAGGAATTAAACCTGTAACTCAGGAGTCAGTCCCTTCCACCCAAAACAATATGGGCAATTTTGTGTGTGTGTGTGTGTGTTTTTATGTGTGCGCGTGTGTGTGTCGTGAGCGCGCATTTTATCACGAGATATAATACGATACGATATAATTTAATTTATAATTAATAATATAACAAAAAATATTAATAATAATTTTCATAATTATTAGGTTAAGTCATTGTTTGCAATAGATTTTCTGTTTGTTCATAGTCCAGTGTCATAAGGAATAATTTAATTTAAAAGGAATAGTTAAAAATTACCAAACGTCGACCGTATTTTTTTTTATTTTGTATAAAAAAATCTCTGCTTACTGTAAGTTCTATGGCTTGTGTTACAAGAGTACATACATTCCACAACACAAACACCCAGATCCGAAACAATTATTTGTATGTCATACAAATAATTGTTACGTGCAGGATCGAACCCACGCCCTGCACGCTAAAGTCATGGGTACAACGACTGCGCCAGCCGGCAACCACAGTTATTATTCTAAGGAGCTTTGCCATTTTTTATGCCCTAGATCCACATTTACCTTATTTCAAGATATTGTTTATTCAACAGGGTGGATGCTCATCTAACTCTACAACTTAACCTGAAAACAAGCATTAATTGCAACACTGACTTTAAAAAAAAACAAAAAAATTCTGAAAGTATGGTAGTAACGCTCTTGTAACTCATATAGTGTTCCGGGAGCCAATGGATCAGTTTATGTTTCTTATAAAAAAAGAAAGGGTGGTTGCAGAAATCGTAATAGTCTTAAAAATCTATTTTCTTTAATGTATCAACCTAGGTAGATTCAAAACTGCCAGCTACTTAAAATAAATTCCAAAAATATATATAGGTGGGAGAGCAAAACATCTTTTCAGCTTTTGCTGCACTTCTACGGCCACGCTCGCCCGGAGAAGTACCACCGCTCTTTATAGTTGGCATAAAATAAAATATGCACAACTTTTGGGGATGCCGGATGGCCATGTCTACCCTTTTCTTTGTGGATTTCCGGATGTTGTGTTCGTTTATGGGCGACGGGATCGCTTACCATCATCCTTGAGGATCACAAACTGATCAATGACCGACAATACGGTTTCCGCAAAAATCGATCAGCTGGTAATCTACTTGTGTACCTGACCCATCGATGGGCGAAAGCATTTGAGAACAAGGGGGAGGCTTTGGCGGTTAGCTTGAACGTAGCAAAGGGCTTCGATCGGGTATGGCTCGAAGCGCTGCTTTCCAAAATCACATCTTACGGACTACCTGAGAAATTATGCGACTGGATAACCAGCTCCCTTGCAGATCGGAGCATCAAGGTCGTTGTCGACGGTGCAAGCTCCGACGCAAAGACTGCGTGCTGTCTTTCACACTGCTTCCTTCTGCATATAAATGATTTGTTGCGCATTAGCAACATTCATTGTTATGCAGATGACAGTACTGTAGACACCTTTTATACCAGCCGTGCAAATATTTCTGAGGACCGCGTCGACGTGTGCCGGAACAAACCTGTGTCTGAAATTGAGATTTTGCTTAGCAATATATCAGATTGGGGTCGACTAAATCTAGTCCAATTTCACCCCCAGAAGACACAGGTTTGCGCGTTCACCGCTAAAAAGAAACCCTTTGTCGTGTCTCCTCACTTTATGAACACTTTCCTGGTTGCCACAGCTTCGATCGGAATATTCGGCGTCGATATATCTAGTGACGTACAGTTCCGCTGTCACTTGGAAGATAAAGCCAAAAAGCTTGGTGTTCTTAGCAGAGTGAGGCAGAATTTCCAGCCAACTCACCGCATGCAGCTTTATAAAGCGCAAGGCCACATATGGAATACTGTTCTCATGTCTTGGCTGGCGCACCTCTTTACCAGCGTCTTCCTTTTGACCGTATCTAACGTCGAGCTATTTGACTCGTGTCGATGATTCAGTTCCTTCCGATCAGCTTGATTCTCTGGCCCTGCGGAGAGATATGCTTCTGTCAGCATTTTCTATCGCATATACCGCGGGGAGATATCTGAGGAATTTTTCTGAATAATACCAGCTGCGGAGTTTGTACAGCGTACAACGCGACACACCACCAAGTACTATCGCTACCACCTTGATGATTGGCAGTCCACTACTGTGAGATTCCGCCGTCATTTTCTGCCAGGCACGACACCTTTGTGAAATAAACTGTCACCAGCGGTATTTCCGGACCGATACGACTTAGGGATCTTCAAGAAGAAAGCCTATTTCTACCTCAGAGGCCGGCCATAGGCGACGGTGACCACTTTCCACCAGATGAGCCGCTTGATCATTTGCCTGCCTCTTTCTATAAAAAAAGGTGAACCGTCTGCTCGGTTGTCTTCCTTTCTATAAAAAAAAAATGGTTATTGAACATGGCACCGTAGAGATTCGTAGTAGTGCTACGACACACCTGCAATATATTAATTAAGTTTCTGTTAATTATTTTTCGTCCATCCATTATTCTCCAGATGGATTTCATTGTCTATTTTCTCCCTAAACCTAAATTGTAAACTATTAAACAGTGTTGTCCGTCATGAAAATTATGTTTTTCACAGAGAAAGTGGCAAACGAGCAAACAGCTCACCTGATGGCAAGCGATTGCCACCGTTCACCGTTTTGGACCCCCGCAACACAACCAAACTTTGAGATAGGAATAGGCTATGTTCTTGAAGGTCCCTAAGGCTTATTGGTCCGGAAATATCGCTGGCGAGAGTTAATTCAACAAGGGTGTTGTGCGTGACAGAAGTTAGGTAGGACAAGTTGAAATCAAAAACTAAAATAACCTAATAGTAGAACAGAAACTAGGCCGCTCATGGACGCCCGCATCACCAGGTACAAGAGCGTTGCCGGCGTTTGAGATAAGAGTACGCTCGTATCGTGAAGGCTTCCAACTTGTATCGGTACTAAGTGCTTGGTAATCGCTAATCTATACTCATATTATTTTGCTGAAGAGTTTGTTCGTATTCCATTTTTAAAGTTCTTGTTCGGATGAACGGATGAACGTGAATCTGTGAAACTATTGTTACGAATTGAAAAATTGTTTTAGTTTTGGATAATCCATGTATCGGAAAAGGCTTTAGGCTATATAACATTAGGTTATGATCAATGGGAGCGGAGCATCAACGAAAAATGTTGTAAAATGAAAACTGCAGTGAAACCTTTAGGAGTAGCTAGTTAGGCGATTTTAATATTTATCGTTAGCGGTATGGGGCCTTGCTTTGTAAACCGGAGGTCGTGGGTTCGAATCCCGCGGGGGGAACATATCTTTGTGTTATTGTTTCTTGGTTGGATTAG
>JAOCPS010430095.1:0-11999 GCA_025505425.1 Graphium colonna | reverse complement strand
CCATTTTGGAGACCCCAACTTCCGAATGGAATGCTTGCTTCAATGATTGGTTCCATCGTATGGAAAAATGTGTCAAAATTCGCGGAGAATACTTCGAAAAGCAATAAATACATTTTTAAATAGTAACGTTGTGCCATATCCTTGATGCTCGAAATTTTCAGTACCGCCCTCGTATTTCCAACTTTCTAACATTACCGGCGATATTTGGCCACCTGCCAGCATATTTTAGCTATATGTGGCATATTCAACGGAACCAATAAGGAAATGTTTTCATTTCACGAGATACAACCGCTGCTCTTAAATTTATACGTCGTTCACTATAATATTGATAGTTCAAAGACTAGGCCACCGACGACGATTAAAAAGATTCGTATCCTGTGTTTCTATTCCCCTTTGATGGTACGAAACACTATAGAATAGTTTTGAAAGATTGATAATTGTTTTGTTTAATAAATCTGTACGTACGTCTTTTCTGTGTAATCTATTTTTATTGTTTAATAATGTTTATGTATGTAATTAATCCGTTTCGATTTCTATTTCTAATGACTGTGGCTCAGTTGAACTAATTATACTTAAGTGTATTTATGTCTCGCATTTATAAAATCGTGTAACATAATGTCGTATAATTAAATTGTATGTGAAATGTGAAATTGTGTTACGTTATGATTTGATAAAGGGCTGTGCCTTTTTATCATCTATTAATTAATCCTCTAATATTTTTTTTAGGCGAACTGGATATTAATATCAAATCCGCGGAAAATCAGAGTTTTAATCAGTTAAGGACTTTTACTGATTTTAATGATTTCTTTGTACTAAAGTAATAAGTAAAAATGAAACTGCTTATTTTTCTAAGATAACAATAATAAATTCTTCTTTGTTTATCAAAATTGGTATTTTACTGAAAATATCTATTTTCAACCGTTGTCTCTGATAGTAAATAACTAACACAAACATTTAGTTAGGGATATTTCCGTGGTCGCTAGGTAATTGTGTACGTTTTTAGGCTAAAAAGAAAAGGTTAAGTAGCTTTTTTTGTGGAGAAATCGGTTATTATGGATATACAGGTTGATCGGATCGGATCGCACCCACTAAAACGCCATTGTAGTCACTATCATCTTTTATATGTCACTATCATCTATTATCTCACTTAGTACTTGAGGCGGTGATACGGTCAGCGTAATGTTAAAGTATAGCTTACACATGGGTGATGAGCTCGCCGAATAGCTATTTCAACTCTCATCCCAAAAAAAACTATCGATAAATGATTTAGGAGAGAACAATATCAAGTAAACAATATCACCCGTGAACAATATCAAGTAAATAAAATGCAAACATTTTTATTTGCCTAATAATATTGCGCCGTAGAACAGGGTGGCCTACTCACGAATATCTAAAACAGACCATACGTCCCGGAAGTATCGACCAAGAAGCTATTTTTTCCTGCAAAACAAATCACCCCTCGACCAGATAATAAACTTTAGTGTAATTTTGCGCCACATTTCGAGGTAGTTCGCAATTTTTTTTTAAGATAACTGGGTTTCGCGTTAACAATTCTAGCTTATATAAGCGGCATATACAATAGAATACAACAGACCCAATCTGTGCCAGTTTATCGTTTAGTTCGTCACCAAGTGTTTGCTTTATTAATAAAGTAGTTATTTGTTATAGCCATCTTTACATTTTCCAGAAGTGTAGTTGAAGAGCTTGTCTATCAAGTATTCAAATTCAATATTGTACGATATTCAAAATAAAATCAGCTTATAGAGGAAATGTCTTTAGCGAAACACATGAAATTCTATACATTCTGTTTCTTGAGCACCATTAAAAAAACAAATATATTTACACAAGCTGATAAACACTTTACTTTCTTTTGCGGCACGATATCTTGTAAAAGCTCCAGGTATTACTCATTTATAGTTCCGTTTAAGACGAAATTGAATGATCTTTGCGAAATTCTGGACATATTCTAGTTTGGAGTCTTCCTTGTTCCGGACGGTTAATTTGACGATTGTATTAGAAGATTGTATTTTTGAATGTAAATAATAAGTTAATGAACTTACTTAAAATCTGCTTCCACTTATATGTATATGAAACGAACATCCAGCAGCCTTCGTTTCCTAATCGGCACAAGCACATTGGCCTCAAGCCAGACATCTGAAATAACCCGTAGCACTATTTTCCATATCCATTCTTTAACTGTAAGATTGGAAGTGCGCTTTTCGACTTATAACATGCCATTACGCTACGTCCAGCTTGAACAAAGATGCGATTCAGCTGCAAAGACATTTTGCACATCGAGGCTCTTTATTCTGTTTGTTTAATTCTCGAAAGACATGTTACGATATGTGCTTTAATTAACACATATTTCTAGCTGCCTATAATGATTAGTAAATTTTTACCATCTCACAAATCTATTATTCCAAAATGCATATGAAAGATCTAGGAGTGTACAGGCAAGACTGTGGATGTTGCCTCTCTTATTTTGGACAAACAAAACGACGAATAAAAACAAAAATAAGAGAAAACAAAGCTGACTGATAAACCTTAAATAATCACCAAAGTATATCAATAAATTCGAAGAATGATTCATGTGTCTATTGAAATTAGAAATCATCAACAATAAAGAAGATGGTTAAATATTATCACTAGCTTAGGAACACATATTATATAAAATAAAACCTAGATATATTAAAAACTGAAAGAAAATAAAAGAATACTGTCAAGCTGACCAAAAATAATTATTGAAAAGTGACCGTGACCTGAATTAATAATGACATCTGCTGAACGTCTGCCATCTTAGTCTGATCCGTGACTAAAAACGCTGTAAAGTGTTCGAAACGTCGTGTATTTAAAATCATATCAAAGCGCGATTAATTCCATTCAATAGTTTTAGTATACTATACTGAACCTACATTTCATTATGATTGCAACCATGTCGTTAGAATTCCGCACAGCTTTCATTATAATAGAAATAGTGGATAATTATAAATACAAAAAAAAAGAAAAATGCAAAAAAAATCCAACCAATCATCGCGCAGCGTTCAAGAGGAGTGAACAAACGACGAATAAGCATTCGCGAGTAAAATCAATTATGCATTTAAATATGCGCGCAAACCGCAGTTGGTGGGACACGTGACATTTGCCGTATGGAATATTAAAAACTGGCAGATATGTAAAACGGCCTGCGGCTGACACAATTCTGTAAGTCTTTACAATAAATATGGACCTATTATTTCAGTGTTTTCGTTTAATAAAGGTGAACTTATTTTTTATGTTCTTTAGTCAGTGCACAATTTATACCTTTGTGAGCAGAAAGAATCAATTCGTTTCATTGTGTTCGGTTGTTTTTTTGGTTAGGTAATTGCGTGTTTTTGGTGCACAAAATTGATGTTTATAGTATCGTTGCTCATGTCTTATTCAATGTACGTACATTAAGTCCATCCCGGATTAGCTTATAAGCAAATTGCTTAGGGCACCACATCTTGGAGGGCACCAAAAATACTTTAGAATATGAAAGCTAATGCTCTATGAGAATGCACGCGACGTAAATAGTTCCACGCGACGAAGACGATCCTGGAGTTACGCTACGCCAACTTTACGCTAAGCTGAAGTTTAAAGTTAAAAGTATAATAACAATTTCAATTTAACAGTGTTAAATATAGAAGAGCTCAATTCTGTGACGACAATCGAGGCACTTCTTATTCCTCTATTTCATTAACAGATATTTTATTGGCTCCTGACTTACATACGCGTACTAAAAACCAGTTAAATACCAACAAATGGTCCAAATACAGCTTTTTGTTGTATTATGGTTAACAAATCAGCAAATTAAAAAAGTCTGCATACGGATAGTTCAAGACAAATAAAAACATATAATAGAATAGAACGACAAATCTGCACGAAAAGGCAGAGGTTTCATATTCTTTTTATAAATTATAATTTCTTCATTAGTTTAATGCATAATCAGATAAATCAAAAAAAAAATTGCCTTTAAAATTACTTTACACGAATTTCTTTCCAATTAAAATTGAAGTCGCTTTACAGTAAACAAAAATGCTTTGCGGTTAAATTATTGTATGTAATACCTACTACACGTATGTTTTGTCCTGCATACATATTTTTGGGTGCGTCATGATCTATTTATGTTTAATAATTATGTTACATATTTAACAAATATATAGGATTATAGATCGGACGGTAGAAGGGGTGGTGTCGATTGCTTAGGCCATCAATAATTCTTAATCCGGCATTGCAATCGGTTGACGATTAAAGTTTGATTTATATTTACAAACATTTCACGTGTTAGACGTGTGACAAATAAAACAATATTATTCTACAGTGTCTATTAACGAATTAATATTTATCGTAATGCGGCCGTGCTGACGCCGACAGACATGCAACTTACCCGGCCAGCATTCGCAGAAAGCATGTGGTGTCGGTGTCTCCCACGACATGTGTCTGACACGCGACATGCCTGTAGATCTGAGAGAACTGTCCAAGAGAACTTTTGTGCATCATCCTTACTACTTTTTAATAACGGGGATAACTTGTTGGCCCATACCGCTAAAGAGAAAGCCGATCTCCTATGCACTCTTTTTCGTCAAACTCGACATTCAACGATGGTGGGAACACACTGCCGAGTGAGGGTCATAACGATTCTTTTTCGGCTCTCCTTTTCCTTCAGCGTGGTTCCGAAATCTTGGAAGACGACTTTAGTGCACTTGATCCCCAAAAAGGCGATCGCTCAAATCCAACTAAGTATAGACCGATTAATGCCTATCGGTCTATATTTAGTTGCCTCTGCCTGTTACCTCCTTGTTCACTAAAATCATGGAGTCAAATATTAACACCCAACTCCTTAGCGGTATAGAAATCGATTAACTGGTGAACTACTTGTATATCTGACCCATCGATCAGTGAAACCTGGCCCTGGCGGTTAGCTTGGATGTAGCAAAAGCCTTCGATCGAGTATGGCACAAAGCGCTTATTTTCAAAATCTCATCTTACGGGCTACCTGAGAAATTACGCGATTGGATAACCAGCTTCCTTGCAGATCGAAGCATCAAGCTCGTCGTGACTGTGAACGCTCTAACGCCAAATCTGTGAACGCTAGTGTCCCACAAGGCTGCGTACTATCTCCCACACTTTTCGTTCTGCACATCAATGATTTGTTGAGTATCAGCAACATTCATTGCTATGCAGATGACGGTACATTTGACACCTTATATACTAGCCGGGCAAATATTTCTCAGGACGCGTTCATGAGTGCCGGAACATACTTGTGTCTGAAATCGAGACAATTGGGATCGACAAAATTTAGTCCAGTTTAACCCACAGAAGACACAAGTTTGCGCGTTCATCGCTGGAAAGAAACCTGTTGTCGTATTTCCTCTCTTCAAAACACTTACTTGGTGGCCACAGCTTTGATCGGAATTCATGGCGTCGACATTCCAAGCGACGTACTCTTCCGTGGTCACTTGAAAGGTGAAGCCAAACTGGCTTCTAAAATACTTGATGTCCTCAGCAGAGCGAGGCAGTATTTCCTGCCGTCAGACCGCCTGATACTGTACAAAGCGCAAGTACGGCTGCACATTGAATACTGCTCTCACCTCTGGGTTGGGGCACCCTTTTATCAGCTCTGTCTATCTGATGGGATCCAACGTCAAGCTACTCGAACTGTCGATGGATGATAGTGAAAGGGATGAAATGCGAAGTGATGTTGCATCTTTAATCAGTCTGCACTGAGCTGTCCACATTAATACGTGCTGTACAGTTTGTTCACTGTACTACACGACAATCCACCAAATACCATCGCTACCACGTCGATGGTTGGGAGTCCACCACAGTGCGTCTTCGTCATTTTCTGCATCGGACCAATACGACTTAGGAACCTTCAAGAAAAGAGCTTACTCCTACTTTAAAGGCCGGCAAAGTACTTGTAACTCCTCTCTTGTTGCGAGAGTCTATGGGTGGCGGAGGTCGCTTACTTTCAGGTGACCCGCTTGCTCGTTTTCCTCCTTCTGTAAAAAAAAACTAAAAGATATAATTCGACCTTAATATCTAAGATTATACTAGGTGAATTCTCACATATTTGTGGGTATAATCCTTAACTTTGCATCATACTCATCTTAATATAATACAGATAGAATAGCAAATAGCAAATTCTGCTGCTGATACATTTTCATGATGTATGAAAAATTACTTAATATGTAGTCAAAAGACCGTTAAATTATTATTTTATCGTATGGCATAATCGCATCGACTTAAACGGTTTAGTTATATACGATGTAGTTTTTAGTACATGCTACTCTCGGCTCATAATATAACAACCTTAACAAATATTATACTAGTACTCAGTAACATGTGGGTTTTAAATAGTATATAGTACCTTTTATCTGATTAATTAAAATTGTACTTTTTAGTATATATAACGTTAGAAATAGTCAAGTTTTTTGGAAGTGTACGTAAGCTGAACTTTTTTGTGTAGGGAAATTTTTGTTTGACACCTTCAAAAACGTTCCTGAGAAAATAGACTAAAGTTTGTAAAGTATGTCTATACAACTTTACGGATCTTATCGCGATTTATTTTTAAAATTTTATCACCTGACGTTTCGAACCATTTACAGCGTTAATGGTCACGGGTAGGGCTGATATGTTTGATGTACTGGTGTCACCTGTCAATCCTGCATACCATCAGCTTGAATATTATTTTTTAGTCTGAACTACGCAATAACTTCTAATTGTATCTTTAGGTCTTACAGTGTTGTGCTTATTTCTTGAGTTGATTTTATTTATAATGGGATGCCAAGCAGATGGTAGCACCCAACCATCTTCCCTATTGAAATTTGGATATTTTTAAAATTTTTAATAGCCTCACGAATCATGCTTGGTAAGAACCGGCATTTTTGGCGAATCAAATCTGATGTGATGGTTAGGCCCTTTCAGAGTATGTTGACAAACTGCTGACTTATTTCGTCTATAATTTTTTAAATCAGCCTCACTGCTGGACGTTAACGCTGTAATATGACCACCTGCTTACAAGAAAGATACAAATATAAACACCAACCCTGCATACATGCAATGGGCAAGAGTTCCTCAGAAATTCGCGAGCATGGTGTAGGATTTGCCGTTCGCAATAGCTTACTTAACACGATAGAAACACCCATGGGTGTTTCCGAACGCATAATAGTCTTGCGTCTAAATACTAAAAGTGGCTTTGTCACCCTTATCTTTGCTTACGCTCCGACTATAAATTTCACTCCTCAGACCAAGGACCAATTCTACGACCTGCTCCAAGAAACTGTGCGAGAGGTCCGTTCAATAGATCGACTGCACATTTTGGGTGACTTCAATGCCCGTGCTGGCCAGGACCCATCAGCCTGGCCTGAATGCCTGGTATAGGTAAGCAAAACGGAAATGGAAAACGATTGCTAAAGTTACGCTCTAGACACATGCGGAAATTCTCGTGGATGCACCATAGATCCAAGCATTGGCACCAGCTGGATCTTGCCCTTACAAGAAAGAGGGACCTGCGGGCAACACTTCACACGCGCACCTTTCACAGGGCCGATTGTCGCACCGATCTCAGCCTAGTTGCTTCCAACGTTCGACTTAAACAACCCAAGAGAATCCACTCGTCGAAAATAAATCGTGGTGGTATAACAAGTCATGGTCCGTGCGGAGGTTGCTACCTGGAAAGTGTCAGCGTCACCGCAGACACAAACGGAGAGACTGAGATCGCTTCTTACTGTCATCGCAGATAAAGCTTTCGGGTATTAGAAAGTGAAATGTCACGACTGGTTTCTCGAAAATGAGAAGCGCTTGAAGCTACTTATTGACTTCAAACGCCAAGCAGCCCTAAACTTTCGCTTTAGCCCTTGCACCGCGACCCACGAAAATCTCAACAGAGCAAAGGCTACACTCCAGCGAAGCACTTGCTTCTATGCCCACGCGTACCGAGCTACGAGCTACGAACCGAACTTTGTTAGAGTATCCAAGCTTGTGCCGGTAAGGGGAATATCGGTGGAGTTTATGCAGGCATGAAAAGAGCTCTTGGGCCTACACCAAAAAATATGTCACCTCTTAAAGAAACTGAAGGGTCCGCTTTAACTAATAATAACCGTCAAATGGCAAGATGACATTATACCGGGCCTTACTCGTGTCCAGTCGATATTAAATCAGAAGCAATGAACTTAGTCCCGAACCTGGCACGAACTAGATGCTGCTCCTACCGTAGAGGAACTTGACATGGCCGTCAAATAGCTCAAGTGCGGAAAGAGTTCCGGAAAGGACGAGGTATACACCGAGATCGTCAAACTCAAGTATCTACTCCCCTTGCTTTATAACCAAGTCGCCGGGTGTTGGGAAGCGGGCTACGTGCCTCAGGTCATGCGCGATGCTAACATCATTACGCTCTACAAAGGAAAAGGCGACCGCGTTGACTGCAATTGTTATTACCTCCTTAGCATAGTCAGCAAAACTTTTAAAAGAGCCATCGTGGGGAAACTGCAGAAGCTTGCCTACCGTATTTACCTGAGGCACAATGCGGATTCAGGTTCCAAAGGTCAACGGTTGACATGATATTTTCTTTATGAAAGCTCCATAAGAAGTTTAGAGAAACAAACACCTCTAATCATCGCATTTGTCAACCTGAACAAGGCTTTTGATACCGTGAGCAGGAAGGGGCTGTACTCGGTTCTTGAAAGAATCCGATGCCCTCCAAAGCTTTTGAAGGTAGTGCTGTCGTTCCACGAGGGGATGGAGGCTACAGCACAACGGTGACACGTCAGTACCGTTTGACGTGTGCAGGGGTGTGCGCCAAGGTTGCGTTCCGGCATCTACTTTCTTCGGAATATTCTTTTCAGCTCTGCTAAAGGTTGCTTTCGGAAACGATTAGCAGGGCATACAACTACATACTCGCTCCGGTTGTAGGTTGTACAATATCTTCTTACTCAAGTCAAAGCGTCACAGAGATCTACTCATGGACAGCCTTCTCTTTGCTGACGACGCCGCCTTTGTCGCACATGATCAGATTCGGCTCCAGAGTCTGATGGACTAATTTGCCAGAACATGCAACCCCTTCTCAATATCTATGAATGCCAAAAATTACTTTACTATTAGAATTATTGATATTATCGCAAGGATGCCCCGAGCCTCCAGTGATCAGACTTGATGGCGCTCCACTGGAGGTGGTCAGTCAGTTTTGCTACCTTGGTTCGCTTGGGTTGAGAAATGTCTTGCTAGATGCAGAGATAGACTTCCGCATCGGCAAAGCGGCCACCATATTCGGAAGGCTTCGTGCGAGGGCTTGGGAAAACAAGCATCTTATGCTGAAAACGAAGATGCTTGTTTACCAAGCGTGTGTACGGAGTGGAATCCTGGACGACGTACGCAAAACAAGAACGCCGCCTGAATACATTCCACATGCGTTGCCTACGAAGCATTCTTGGTATCACCTGAAGGGATCGTATGACAAACGAGGCTCTTCTCGGCGCGGCGCAGCTTCATAGCATCACGGCCATGCTTAAGAATCGGCGACTGAGATGGTTGGGCCATGTGCACCGCATGAAGCAGTCACGTTTGCCCAGGCAGATTCTGCTCGAGGAGGTCGCAGAAGCCAAGCGACATGTAGGCCGACCCATGTTACGGTTCAAAGACTCTGTTAAGCGTGACATGGTTGCTTTTAACATCCCTAGCAACCAATGGGTAGAGCTGGTTGAGGACCGTGACAAGTGGACGCCTTGTTCATGACGGGCAATCAAAGTATGATGAAACCTGATTTAGGTTGTTAAGGGCGAAACGTATGAGGCGTCACGGGCGGTCCTCCAACCCCCGACCACCAGGGGGTGCGTACACTTGTCGCGAGTGCGGCTCGAGGGTTCGATCTCGTATAGGCTTATTTAGTCACGAGCGCAAGTGTCGCCGTGATGCTGCTTAAATCATCTGTCACAGATGACAAGGCCTGTTAATATTATTAATCAACTTGAGGGCCGTGATTGAAATTTCCACTTACAAAGTACTTTACTATCCTTAGGTAGTAATATATGCGTAAAAGTAAATCGATATAATATTCTATATTCTAGGAAAATAGATTAAAATACTCATGATAATCAGCTCAGTAATTAAAATGTGAAACCGTAACGAATAAGTAAACAACGTCACTTTCTCGTTAAAAATATTAATTACTATTTCATTCTTATAACCATAACATAAATTAACAGTTCGGATCATAAACAAAAATAGGGAAGGTAAACTTTATGAGGAAAATAAGATGGAACAGAGCTCATGAAGCTCAAATATGCAGCGTAACGAATTAAGTTACCTGACTTAAAATGTAGATACCGACATTGTTGTCCAGTAACTTGAAATTCACAAGATTTTGAAGTCTTTGACATATTAAGGAAATATAATGAGATAGATTCTTTCTATATCACTATTTTTCCTAAATATGGTTCAATATTAAAAACTCTATTAAAATACATACCACAAATAAGAAGAAGATCGCTGCTGTCAATGAACACCAGATAAATAAGTAGGTGATAGATTTTAAAAACAGTCCAAAAAACGAAATAATATAGCTAATATTAAAAATGTAAGTAATATTGTTAACATCATATAATATTTACACACCATATTTAGGTGTTGGGATGCAATGAGTAAAATGCGTAATAGTCACAAAAAATTTTAGTTTAGTTAAACTCGAGGCTTTATGTGAGGTAGATATAGATAATATATGTACAAGCAAATTAAATAAAAAAAATTATATTATGGCTCCAGTTTACGTGAATTCATTTTATTAATCTGTAATTGATTTGATAAATTGAGCAAGTTCAAAAGGTATTGATATTTAATAAATAACAACCTTATTAATCTTGTTTTTGAGACTTACGCGAATATTAGACATTTTTAAATCAAACAACTTTACGGATTTTATCGCGGTTTATTTTTAAATTTTATCACCCGACGTTTCGAACCGTTATATTATATACCGATAAAATCCGTAAAGTTGTTTGATTTAAAAATATCTAATATTCGCGTAAGTCTCAGAAACAAATTGTGAACCAGTACGAACTGGAAAGCGTAACAAACATTTGTCGTTTAGAAGATCTGAAAACGAAGCGCGCAAGATACGTTAGATCTTTAAATTTCTTGAAGAAATGCCGAGACCACGATCTCATTCCCACCTGTGTAAAAAAAATTCCAAAGAAAGACATTCCGGGAAGCGCTAAGATCTTAAAACAGGCAAGTATTAAATTGTTAAAATGCATGATACAGCAAAAACGAGTCGATCTATGCGTCATCAATTCAGTCATAGACGAATCATCCGGTCAATTAAAATTAATTTTAATGGTTTTTAGTGGATTTCAATAATTGCATAGATAATTTAAACAAGCGCGAAACAACTAAATATAATAACTGCAAAAATAAAAACATTAAATCTTTTAAAAAACTTTCTAACAAATCGAGTGACAAACTGCTGTCTCAATGCGATTTCGGAATACGCCCATTGAATAAAGACAGTGACAATAGAATTCGCGCTGTCTATAACTTGGCAAAACATGCGCTGGATGATTCGATTTATTACTGATTACTGGCGAATCCTTAGCTATTTTAGAAACAGTGAAATATATTAATGCCAACCATGCTCATTTCCAAAAAGCACTAATTTTAACCGACTCCCTTAGTGCCTTAGAGGACCTTAAGAAACACCCGTTTCATAGAAAGTTGAATTCCAATATAATATTAAGTATTAAGGAGATTTTGTACAATCTTAAGACGGTTGGCGTTGAAACTGTGCTAGCATGGATCCCAGGTCATAAAGGTATTCTTGGTAATGAAGCTGCTGATTTTTATGCCAAACTGACCATCTGTATAGGCGTCACAGATCATTGGACTGTAACCTTCGCTCCTTGGCAAAACTATGTCTTATGAAGTCCTGGAATCAATTGTGGGAACAATCAAAATCAGAAAGAGGAAAGTTTTATGGAAGCATTCAGCCT
>JAOCPS010429984.1:0-11999 GCA_025505425.1 Graphium colonna | reverse complement strand
AAGGTGTGATTATTTGTGGACTCGATAATTAACTGAAATCTCTGTCGATTTAGTTTTATTAAATACTTTTCTATCTTTATATATTCATCTGCATAGAGTTTATGAGATATTTCTATTAAAATACGTTCTATTCATGTAATAACGCCGACTAATGTAGATTGAAATTGGATTTTCTATCGTTGTCATTTTTTTTTACTAACATTAACCATGTGGTGTGTGCAGATTTTTATAATATGTTACGTATCGTATGCTTTGATAACTAATGGTTGACTAGCTCTTTGATGTTCATAATGTGGCCTATCATTAGGCGAAACTCGCCTTGATGGATGCGTATAATTAACTTAGACAAAAAGGAAACTTAAGCGCTGCTTATTTTTACACGAGTTTTTGTTACTTCAGATGTACTATTACGCAATTTTTTTATTTTTCGTAAAATTAATTCTTTATCCTTTTTTGAAAATAGTACACAAATGGATGATTGTGTAATTTGATTTTGTATAAGGGCAGTAAGGTAGATTTACGAAGTATACTCGGTGCGGTAGTATAAATATCTAATCTATCTAAAAAATCAAATACAATATCATTAAATATAAAGTCAAATACAATATTAATGAATTGCGCTATCGTACGCAAACATGACAATTTATATTACATTAAAAATTCTTACGAATTTTCGATCAGGCCATGTGTCCTGACGCGACGCGCACCCCAAAAAGTGTTCAACGCTGATAAAGAAGTTTTCAGTTTAAAAATAAATACTCTTAATTACTTAGAATTTTAGTTAGTACGTCAAAGAATACCGTACAGCGTCTATACATTATGAGGTTTCCAATCCCGTAAGGTTTGACAAACGATGTAGTAGGTATTTGTAACATACCACCTAAAAGTAAAAGATTAATAATTGTTTTACAAATTTGAGTTCATTAAAGCCAGCGTAACCATTTTTCTAAGTAAAAATAAATTATAATAACAATGATCACTATTGTTGAAAGGGTAAGGCAGATTTTTATTTACATATATTTTAAGAATTAACGCTGCCCATTGTAGCAGTCGTATCCATCATATCTTTAGTATAGCTACGAGACAGCGGAAGCTTTGCAAATGAAGAAGATAGAGCCACTGTGACGAGGTAAGCTTACATACTACCGCTTGCGAATAATACCATTTGTATACAAGTCTAACGATTCTTATTTCAAAGAAAGCTGTATATCCCCTAGTTTTTTGAAGTGGTTATTGATATCCGATAAACAAAATCATGTTGTTTGCATTTTACCAAAATATTTTAATTTATAAATATTCATTTACTGTCTGAACTCCGATTAATTTGATTTGTGGTAAATCTTACTTTCAAGATCTAAGCCTTATTTGGCTATCACTCTTGAAGTAACATATTAAAATTTATATGTGTAAATGGTATAGCTCATCAATTTTATTATGTTAGATCATTTATAGAAAAGATTTTATCGCACCTACATATATGAGGTTACTATCTTTGTAGACCACGGTGTCATCGTGAATGCAGTTATATAGTCACGATAATAAGCCACATACAATAGGTGATTTAAGACTTGAAATTCATTCTAATACGTGTATATTAATATTAATACGAGGAAGCCAGTGCCGTTTCGAATATGTTAAACTTTTTAAAAATCTGAGGTTTAGTAAGAAATCAAGGCAAAAAATAATGGTTCCGATGATTTAAATAGTGTTTTCTGTATATAAAGTCTTCCTGGCCTGTGTTTGAACAGCTTATCTACGTAAAGGTCGACCATCTGCGCAAGAGATATTATATTGCTCTCTCTTCCTTTCCTATCAAAACGCGGTGGAGGGATTTCGGACATGACTACAAAAATTGGGTGTATATTAGTTTTTCGTCTTATGATTCACACGTATTGTGATCAACATAAGCATCTTCCTCGATTAATATTTTACAGTGATATTGAATATTATTATTATGCATTTTTTAAAAGTAAACTCCAAGTCTTTTAAACAATTCGTGATAAAAATTCGCTCAATGTTGCGTAGTTTGATTAATCAGCTTTTGAGTACTTAATCCGAGTTTAAAGATAAGCTGTAGTAGTAGACTATACTTACTTCTTCCTACTTCTCCCTTTACGACTATCTCAATTTTCTTATATTGTTTTATTTACATTAAATGCGCTAGAATCTACTTCTCGTATTTCGTATATATATATTGTACATAACACATTACGCAATATCCATATTTTTATTAAAGGTAAGGATAAATTGTAAAATTGCTTGTAACTATATTTGTTCGAAAAAAATGAAGATGAAAAAACTCCGAATATAGTATACTTCGAGAATTCTGGCACACTTGCCAACATTAAATTCTAGCCAAGAATCACCTGGTACTCCGAACGAAGGCTGCTTCGTCCGCAGAATAACTAACTAGTTTTCTCTATCAATCCAATGGGTTTCAAACAAACGTACTATCGATTTATATATTTATTTAAGAGAAAAATAAATGCTCAATTTATTTAGGAATACCGTAATAAACCAAAAGAAAATCAACGTAAATAAAAACTCTGCACACTAAGGATTCTCTACCAATAATACTTTAAATTGTAAATTTCTTATTACTATATATTTTTTTTCTATTATAGCTTAGTAATAGCGTACTGTTAAAACTATTTGGTTACGAAAGCCTGAAAAAAGTTAAATATTGTTTTTCTGGTTTTAATGCGTGAAGACAATATGCGATAATTGGTTGTTACTGCATTTGCCTTTTATGCACAAACAATAAACCGCTGTCATCGAACGGGATGAAAATATACATTGCCGAAATTGACTACGCCTGGATTGTTTGACTTGTTTTATAGACATCAGAGTTTCGATTCTTGCCTCTTTTCCTGGGCGCATTAAATTATAATTTCTTTTAAACATGTTCAGAAACAGAGTTGTAATATTCGACAACCGTGCAGATATTATTTCTCTTTACATTAAATGACATTTGATACTAGTAATACAAATGCAAAAAAGTGTTATCAAAACACTTAAAATATTTTTATATTTAAATTTTCGCAAATAATATATAAAAATCAAACTTCTATTCACTAATAAGCTTTACGGCTAAACACGCAGAACAATAAAGTTTTATAATCACTTCGTATAAGTATTATATATAAAGAAATTACACACAGATGTAATTTAATACAAAAAACAGTCCCATTTATTGGGACGAATAAAGGTTAAGAAACTTTATTCATCAGCTAATCCGATTTCAATGTTTTTGGAATAGTCTTGTCGATGTAATATCATAATCGTCAACAAGATCATTGTGTCATTTCCATTCATTACATATAAAATAAAGGATAATAATAGAAATTGGACAATTATACACATCCTTTAACATAACTGTAAATTAACTGTTTTGAATAAGTGACAAGATGGATTATTATCGTGATAAAATGGACAATTTAATTAATAACACGTCCGTCTATATTATAACACTTATTTTCGTTCTGTTATTTCATTGAACGCTGAATTGAATATAATATTAATGTCAATGTTTGTAGAATTCCGAACAGGTACAGTGAAACAAATAATTTCGGTTTAATTAATGATTAACATATTCATATTTTTTACTGCCAGTATTCCAAATTGCTTTATAAACTTCGTGCGTACGGTTATTTAGAAAACATGCATTTACTTTTGGCGTTGCCAAATGGCCATTCCTATTCTTTTTTTTCCTACTGCTTTCCTCTCCTTGAAATCCTGGTATTCTATCTATTTTGCCAGATTGACAACGCACTCGCGACTTCTCGGTTGTCGTGTGTGTCCATGAGCGACGGGACCGCTTAACGCCGTGAACCGCCTCGTCAAGCAAGAAGAAAAATTATAGGACCTATACAGATTAACGTGAATATATTTTTAATATTTTATCTTAATGATAAGTTAAATTTTAACTTTCTTATAAATAAATATTGTTATTTATTAACCTTAAATATATAACATAAATTCATATTTAAAAACGGAAAAATAGAATTATGAAGTAAAGAAAATGTTTAATTTATATGACTGTAAATATAGGTGTATTTGTATCTTAATTTAAAAGAATTTTCGTATACTTCACATGCAACACGTCACTATATTTAACTATTCACAACTGTATTCTATTCCTGAACGCGATAAAGTGAAAGCGCATCGACTGTATTTTAAAAATTTCCATTTTCCGTACAAATTGGTTTGGCTTGTTCACCCAAGTGGAGTACATTGAATTATGTTGTACGTTCATTGCAGTTTCAGTGGGGAATTTTTTTAAATGAGTTCCGTCGCGATAACTGCAAACAGAGCTTGGAACGTTAGAAAAGTTATACAGTCGATTTTTGCATGCTTTTTGCTTTTTTTGCATTAAAAAAAATAATTTGAAACCAATTGTCCACACTGTTCAGCACCTTTTTTGAAACCTACCTTTCCCCAAATCAACCAATTTAAGTCGAATATAATTTTTAAATAAATATTGAGGTTTGTGTTCAAGAACTTCGATACAGAATAAAAATATATTATAGCTTTCTAGATACAAAAAAAAACGTAAATACACAATCAGCGTGCACATGTTATTCTAATAGACAATAATTGATTTAAATGTGTTTTATTGCTATAGCACGAAAATAATTTAACTAACTTTCTCATCATTCTTCCATTAAGATTCAACGATCTGTTAATTAATTGCACTGCTAACTTTGAAGATTTTAGTACTTGTTAAGAATGAATTAATAAAGATGGCGTCGGTCTAATAAATAAAATAGTAGAAATGCCAGAATAGATAATTAGAATAAAATATCATTAAATATATGTTTTCTATATTAAATAGGAACAAAGTTATGAATGCTCTGAATTTTTTTTAAATCCATTTTGGAATGAAAACCATTTTAAATTTTGTATATATCTGTTGATTTATAAATATGTGATATAAGAAATTAAACCTAAAACTTACAAAAATAAAATTTAAGAATTAGGCCCAACGGTTAGTTTTTCACACTTGGTGTAATTTTGTTTTCCTATTTTTTTTGGAAAGGTATACAAACGAGCAGACGGTTCATCTGATGGTGAGTGATCCCGTCGCCCATGGACACACGCAACATCCGGAGAGTTGCGAGTGCGTTGTCAATCTGGGAAATTGGATGCAATAAGTTTATTGGATAGGATGGGTCGGGATTAAGGATTTTGAAGGGATAGGAGTGGAAAAAGAATAGGATAGACATGGCTATCCGGCATCCCCAAAAGTGATGCATAATTTATTTTATGCCAACTTTATAAAGGGCGCTGGTACTTCCCCGAACGAGCGTGGCCGTAAAAGTGCAGCAAAAGCTATGAAAGGATGTTATGCTGTATCACCAGTAAATTGCTATATTAAAATTTCTCTCTTACCCTCTTTCTGTTATAATAGTCATAAAATATCAAAATCTTACAATGCAGAACTTCTAAGAAGCGGAAAATTGATTTTCTTTACTTTTAAATGCAAAATATTTTCCTTTTTCCTGTTTACAATAAATCGGTTGTCATGACGACGTATGTGATAGCTTTCCGCCATCTTAACATTTACCTTGTACCTTGTTGTGTTACTTAGTTCACATAATTTAGAAAGCGGGAATAAAGAAACCTTGAGTTTAATTAACTTGCCTTTTGGCAAATTCTAGGTAAGAATCATCTGGTAGTCCAAATAAAGCAGAAGCTGCTTTGTCTGCAGAATAACTTACAATTTTTCTCTATCAATCCCACGTGTTACAAACAAACATAATATCCATTCACCTATTTGTTTAATGAGAAAATAGGTACATGCACAATTTGTAAATGTAATGAAAATAAAACCAATTGAAACGTATTAATATAAATAACCCGTAGTGGGTTTCGTAATAAATACGTGAAGTTTTTACCATTTTTTTAGGGTTAGTAACAGAGTACCATTGACGTCCTTTAGGTACGGGATCTGGAAAGGTGAATTTTGTGATATTCTCTTTTATATCTAAGAAGCCGATATGCGATAATCGATTGCAACTGCATGCCTTAATTTAATTATTCTGTACGCATTAACCACAAATCGCACACATCAAACAAGTTGAAAAAGATGTATATTTACTTTGTCTTCTTTGATTTATATTGAGAATTTTGACTTTGTCTCTTTCTCCAGGCGAATTTAATATTTTTGTTTATTTAGTGGGCAACATATATGTACTTTTGTACTAAAAATATAAATGTGAAAGTTTGTGTGGTTGGATGTTTTTTACTCAATCACTCAAAAACATGATGACTAATTTTGACGAATTGGATTTGACTGAAGTGTGACACTTCAATACTTTGTTGACTGGACTAACGTAAAAATTACATTTAAAAGATCATGCGGTGAAACTGTGAAGAACAACCAGCATTGTTTAAAGAAAGCGCTAGTTCTTTATACCTCGAATAAATCTTGAAACTATTTTTATTTATAGAATAGAATTTTTATACATAGAAACTTAGTTGCTATTTGGTGTCCCACGACACCACACGCATTTTTTTATTAGTAAAGATTCTATTTCTAAAGAAATATATTGAACTAATCAAATAAAGTATATACTAGGCATGGGCCATGTCAGTGCTTTTTCACTTGCTATCGGTTATATAACGTTCTCTTTGTATGAAACGATAACGTAATATAACCGATAGCAAGTGAAAACACAGTAAAACGGTCCATGCCTAGTATATACCTGGGCCGGTAAAAACATCGGAACTGAAAGTGATATTTTATACATTCATTGTGGTACTAAGCGATACCCATTTTACCTTTGCATTCAGACCGAATCTTTTGTTCAGTCGTTATGAAAAAGGAAGAGCGTAATGACGACACTTCAGACAGTAATGTTCTTTAATTTGCTCTATTTCGCTAGTTTTGTTATGAGATTCGTTAGCTGTAAGATTTATGTTAGAAAAGGATATTTATTATTCGAAAAAGAACAAGAAGAAGGGTCCTTATGTCAACACGTACCTCAGACTTCTAAGAACCAATTTTAAATTGTATTTTATCAGAAAGGCTGTACTTCCAAAACGGTTCAATAAAATTAAAAAAAAATATTGGTTTAGTATTTTTCTTAATTATAATCGAACGTACGAACATTTCTATGTTAAAATACGGTTTTATGTAAGTTTGTGTAAAATAATCTTGTAATTATATTGATTTGATCTTAAATAATCGTATCGGCAATATTTTAACAATATTAAGGATGTATGAAATGCACTAAGTTTGGAAGAAATATAATCTTTAAAAAAACCCTACTTCTGCACCATTACCAACTTAGCCTACATGTATATTTTACTAAAAACACCCCATATGATTCGAATTGCCATGTGTATTACCACCATAAGGGTAAAGGCAACGACACTGAATTTATATTCATGGAGCGTCCACATTTCATATGAGTTGAGTGCGAGCGTTAAGCCCGGCTAAGCGTTTTATATTGAGCTGCTTTCCAAAGATTACGGTTGTAATACCGGCGTAGTACTGAGTACATAGTGCACATAGCGTATCACAATAGTTATAAGGTCGCATTTAATAACATATTTTTTCATTAGCGTTTCAAACGATATCATTTAATTATTTAACGTATATCGGGTACTACTTGTAGTCAAGACTTCCACAAAATTTAGATAAAGTCTGAATATTGGTTTATTAAATTTATAACCAATATTTCTCAACCTATAAGTTTTTTCACCAAACAAATAACACTGTTGCCATTTTGAAATGATATTACAACATGCCTCTGACGTTTTCGTTTAATCTTATTGAGTTTTATCGAAGCAAATAAAAACAACCAGAATGTGCCGTGAAAATTTTAATCATCGTACAAAAAAGGGCAAAACGTCAACCTAAAACAGCAACTAAAACTTATGTATACTTACATATAAAAAATTCACTATACAAAAAAAGACTCGAAGCAACGGGAATAGGGGCGCGACTACTCAAAATTTCTTCCGTGAATATGTGGGCGGTAGAGTCAAAAATCCAAATTGAAACCAAAACCAAGGCGTACGCGTCTTTGGCCGTCTATTAGAGTGCTGCCAATTAAACGCAACATGCGAATATCATTCGGCGATTCTTGAAAGTAGACGTTGCGTTCGATTGTAAAACCGCCACACCGCTGGCTGTCCACAAACATCTTCAAATCGCAGCCCTCGCCAAAGGATTTGTGAAGTGCCACGCCTACAGTTACTGGAGTCACAAGACCCTCGTTCAGCACAGCAGCTATCCGCAGATCTTGAGCTAGTTGTTTATAGGCGCATATTTGGAAACCCGCCTTGGTAACTGTAGATGAAATAGCAAAGGTCGGCTTCTGGTATCGCGCACTAATAGACAGGTCTGGCGCAGGTGGCTGCGATAATGGCTTCACTCCAACTTCAATTCCAATACTAAATTCGGGATGAACCTGACATAAACACTGAGCGATAGCCCTCAGTGTTCCCGCTTCCATGTCGTTCATTTTAAACGCAACCGAACCTACACTCTTATCCCCCTCCCTTTCAAGTTCCACTTCATATTCGGACGCGATCAAATCCTTGATCTTCGACGTAAGGTATACCGTATACGGGCCGTCTATCTTTTCTGTATAGGTGGCCGTCGCATATCCTCTAGTATCTAATGTCAAACCATCAACGCTCTTTGTAGTCATTTCCTTGTGTAGGTATCGCTTGTAGCTATTGTATGACTCTTTCGTTGTACCATAATTGTACCGTTGCATCAGCTTAACCCTATCCAACACTTGCCTTATGACGACTAGCTCAGCACCAACGAAGCACTTAGGGAAGACACCTTTTGCCTCTGCATGTACTTCACTTAGTCTACACAATTTTTTCTTGATTGGTTCCAAAAATATCACGTCCTTCTTCTTGGGTAGCAATCGCTGTAAGCTGGAAACGAGGTTTGTGACCTCCGCTTTGATTGTGTCCTCATTGAAATCCATTGTTAGGTTTTGTGTTCGTCTTATTTGTCGCGTAACAGGCCAGACGTCATTGACCTGTCAGTCGTTATTTTTAAATGTCGCCTCTCGTAATACCGGCCAGCTACTAGCACAGAGTATGATTAAAATAAACGGATTAGAAATAAGACATTGAACTGTTCATATAATGTCTCATGCCAAAAGTTTGTGATAGATAATACAGTACAACAGACCCACTTTTTACCCTTTTATCACTTTTAAAATTTTGAACATATAATAATATAAATAAATTATATATTTTATATACTATATAATTTTTGTTATAACTTTTGTTGTGATGCTTCATGTGCAGATTTTCTCTTATAAGACCTTCATATTCATAATCTGCTTTTATCATTGTTTTCATATTTTTAACAGACATATAGTCAATTTCGACTTTTTTAATACAAAATTTTAATTTTTATATAAGTTTCTTGTTTTCTTTACTTTCGTAGTCATAATTCTCTCAGACACTGCTCATCATAAAGTCGAAAAGCTGTCAAATGCATCAGTGAATAAATCCACTGAGAAAAGGATAATGTTTTATTTATCAACCTTATTATACGGATCCTCATATTTCCATTATAATTCAATAAGATATTATACTTTCCTCATACATTTGCTTGTGCGCTTCGTAAGCATGCTTACGTCTCGGAGAAACGCATTTAAGAAATTGCAATAACTGTGAGTGGACGGAAGTATCGTGGATAGTTTGAGAACGCGCGGTTTATTTACCCTTTGAGTATTGAATAAAAGTGATTTCTTTTAGAAATAGTCCATAATATTTTATAAAAAAATGATGAGAGAATAATGTAAAAAATTAAGGTTCCATGGAATTTTCCGCCTACTTTGTTATATGTCCTACGATTGTTTTATTTATTATTAAATGGTTTAGAAATTTTAGGAAAGCGAATGTTTCTTAAAATTATTAAAATTTTATTATATAGGAAAAGAAATCAAAAATAGTTTTAAACTTGTTGTTATTAGATTAAGGTTTATTTTTAAAATATTTATAGTTAACAGTTTATTTTTTTATAGTTATTACTCAGCAGGACTTTTTGATGTTACTACATATAAATAAATTATGGTCCATTAAAAAAATATATACTCATAAAATATATTTAATAACTTTTTCGTCAATTTGATTATTAAATGAGAAAGATAGTTTTATGTTCATGGGTTTTTTTTGTTTCTGATTATATATATGTTTCGGCAATTCGCCAAAAATAAAGACAACAGAGTATTATGTATTATATTACTATTGTTTGTTTTATTATAAAAGGATTAAAGTGGTAACTTCACCAATAAGCAAACTTCAAGAATAGCGGCTTCATAGAAGACTATATAGTATAACAATGACAATTCTTTTCTATTACTTTTGTGTTGAAAACTATGTATATGTCTCGTTCGGTGAGAATATACGCTTGAGTTCGAAGATATATTATTTATATTGTAAAAATTGTTTTCTTACTTGCGAAAATAAAATTATGTAACACATTTTTTACATTACATGAGCTGTTGCTCGCGGTGTCTACGTTATATCGTACTATATTGTTGCTATACTGTTGCTATGGAAACATATCTCAGAGGAATTACCAAATTAAACGTCAAATTAATATCGCGATACAAAATTTTCATACATAAAATAAAGTTCGAAGCGGTGACTTCTCCTATTCTGAATCTATTTTGAAAAACTTAAACTGAACAACCACTAACATTATAATACAAACAAGTTTATTTTCACATGAAATTACACTTTTAAGGCGTTTGAAAAATCGCCTTAAAAGTGTACTTCCAAAACATATCTTTTCCATCATTTTGATTGTAAAAACTAACTACTGATCCAATTTTTCTGAAAATTTTGAAGGATCATATTGGAAGAATACCCTATCAGATAAAAATTCAACCTCGGTTCATAAATGACGACACATACGAACGGCTGTCTGGTTTTATATGTAAGAGACATTAGTATCTTGTGCTATCACATATATAATTCAAATTTTCAGCGTCCACAAGTACCACACTCAATAAGTGCCCGGGTTCCTCCCAACAGGGAATCATTAAGCGTTTTTGCTGCTCAACAACGGTACAGTGCTATCGATGTTAAAACAATTGAAAACCGTTTCGTTGAATAGCTCTCCGTTATTGGTTTTCGTACTAACAATGGAGTCGGCCTTTAAATTAACAGATACGCTTTCACGACCGACCTTATCTAAGAGGATGGACAAAGTAGGGAAATCGGGAATTGGGTTTTGCTGTCATTTGAAAGGGTACGGTATAACTATATATACATTCAACTTGGAACTGTAATGTTTCGTACTTGGGTATCTTTAGTAAGGTATGGTAAGATGTCTTATAATGCATATACTTTAGTACACGATTGATATGTTTGATACTTGTCTTTGAGCGACGATCATCGTAAACTGCGTATTTGCTGTTACTTGAAGTCTCACCTGACAATTTACACTAAAACTGATGACAGCGCGGAGAACTATAGTAACCGTCACGAGAAGCTATACAAATATAAACAAAGAACAGAGGTACCCAACATTTGGAGTAAAATTAAAAATCTATTTTTGTATTTTTTTTAATATTAAAATATTTAATACAAAAAATAAATGTAAAAATACGTTTTGACGATTTTCCGTGACGAATTAATTTCCTTGGAAGTAATGGGTACTGAATTTATAATACGTAATAAGAGTAAATAATATTTAATCAATAATAACTATTAAAATGAAAACAGAAATACAACAATAAAAATAAATAATAAGAACCAAAATTTCCAAATCTCCGAAAACAACAACTATCTCAAGCGCATTTGAAATTCTGAATGCATCACTTTACTTAAAATGATGGACCAAATGTTTGTATGCTATGAGTCGGACGCGTTCCTGTATTACGAAACCGTATTTGACAGCGCTTTATCGAGATAAATGACATTATCGTATAAGCCGACTAATTAAAATTGTTCGCGAAACTCGTTACTTTCTTATTAGGCCGTGTGTTAATTTAATTTGATCAAATTTT
>JAOCPS010429873.1:0-12000 GCA_025505425.1 Graphium colonna | reverse complement strand
GATTAAGGATTTGGAGAGGATATGAATAGGAAAAGAAAAGGGTAGACATGGCCATCCGGCATCCCTAAAAGTCATGCGTACTTTATTCTATGCCGACTTTATAAAGGGCGGTAGTATTTACTACGGTCGAGCATGTCCGTAGAAGTACAGCAAAAGTTATGAAAAGTCGTTATGCTCTTCTACCTCTAAATGTTACCACCTCTAATTGTACCAAACAATGCAGTTCTGACTATGGTTAATAAATTTATATGTCAATCTGTAATTCTGTGTCGTGCCTTTATCTGGGAGTTTTCATATTGTTCGCTTACACGCTATTCATGAAAATATTCTTTAATGGTATAGTACGCTTTACGTACAAGTATTTCTGACTTGGTTTCAAAATTTATCCAAGGGAAGGTCTAACATAGATCGTGGAATTTTATTATATAAGCGTACACCTTGCCTCATAAATGACCTGCTTGTCTTCTGCAAGCGAAAGCTAGGAGTTATCAGTTGGGCCTTATTTCAGGTATTTAATTTATGCCTGTCAATATTTTGTAAATAACAATGTATATATTTCTTAAAAATAAAGTGTAACAAACTTAATTAAAATTAGGTTTTTAAGATTATGTATCGGTAGTCATTTCTTGAAAATATGACTAGATTTTAAGGTGGATTACGTAGGAACTTATTACTACTTACTTACAATAAAAATCCGGACGTCCAAGGTATTCAAGAACGGTCGAAAACATATACAGTGTTTTGCAATCTGTTCGTAACAACCCAGACCTTTCGATTCGGAAGCGTGCTGATGCTTTAAACGTGCATTGATCATCGTTGTTCCGCATTTTACACTAAAATTTAAAGCTGCACCCCTAGAAAGTTGAATTAGTGCAAGAATTAACGGCTCAGGATGTTGAGCAGAGCCTTGACTTCGTAAATTGGATGATTGAGCGCTTTTCAACGTTTACCGACATATTCTTTTCGGATGTAGCTAATTATTATCTCAATGGACATGTAAACAAACAATATTGCCGATACTGGAGTGCAACAGATCCAATCAAACCACAGACATCAGAAACCCCTACATTCGCCTTAAGTGACCGTATGGGCTGCAATGTCGGCGCGAAGGATTATTTTATACATTACTTTTTTGAAGATGAAAGTTGACACAGAGTAACAGTAAACTCGGACCGTTATATGGAGATGTTAGACGACTTCTTCTGAACTAACTGCAAAATTTTCCTGGTTATTACCAAAGAATATGGTTTCTACAGGAAGGAGCAACTTCACACATGTCCAACAGTTCTTTACCACGGGTTCGTGAAAATTTTTCCTAGCAAATTGATGTCCAGGAGAGGTGACACAAATTGGCCTCCACGAAGTCCCGATTAAACCTCTATGGACTTTTTCCTGTGGGGTTACGTCAAGTCTAAAGTTTATGCCAACAGACTTCCTTGGCACAAATAAAAGGAAATATGGCAGCCATCACGGATAATACATAGAAAATTTTAGAGCTCTATTAAATGAATGATGTAAACACAACTGTTTACACTTGGACCATATCATTTTCAAGAAATAGATTACCAAAATGTGCATTTTAATATGTAATAAACTTTTTTTGCTAAACTCTCTGTTTAATTTTTTATTTATATTTTAAATGTCAACTTTCTTTTGAGTCACCTTGTATTACTCTAGATAATAGGTACAGTTAACCGAACGAGCATGGCTGGATTATTTAAAGTAAAAGAAAAAGAACAAAATGTCCTTATGTATTAAATTATCAACATTTGGTAACAAATATTAAGTATTTTAACAGTCACTAAATACTGCCATTGTGTAGTTGATCGTGACATAAATTATAAGTCAGTTTGGTATAAATTTATTGAAAACAAAATAAGAAGCCTAGAATGCTTTCAACTGCAAATGTTTATGTATCGCAAAACTTGTTGTTCGTCTTGTTCAGCTTGAAATTATAAAGAAACAAAAAAGCTCGCCGTATCAGTATGATTTTCTTAGATTGGAGCTGCGGGTTGGAATACCCACCCTCTGTGTGAGACTCGGTGAATACCCCCCTTTTCTCGGGCATTACACGAGCTGTTGGTGGCCAGCTAGTTGGGGGCCTATTGGCCCATCCGTGACCGCTGTGGCGATTATCCAGGGCTGATATGTACACCGATGATCACGTCTCGGTAGTGTTAATGTCAAGTTCACGGCCTACGGCCACCGTTGGGTGGACGGGTGTGCAGAGGAGCGAGGTCCTTTAGGTGTTTGTGTGGCCCGTTATCTGCGCGGTCGTACATACGACGCTCTGTATGGGCCACGAACCTCGAAATTGGCTCAACTCTGAGGTTGTTGGTGATTACGTCATTCAGATCGCATCGCTTTGCTCCCGTGATTGCTGGTAGCGCGAGTTTTTGCTGCATAAGTATGAATTGACAGTCTAATCTCGAGCCTTATCGCTGTGATGATAGATCATACGTAAAAACGAATTCAGGTTTTGTACGAAAATTTATTTTATTTTATTTTGGAAATGGATGTTGATACGATTGAAAATTATATACATACACATCACTTCACCCATGTGATAGTGGTAGAATAGCTGGTTTGAATCAAATTTGTAATTACTTTTATCCTTTTTTATAAACAGTGGCTGTGTTAGACGTCAGCGATGTCGGCGACCGCCGACGGCCTCGCAAAAGTTATTAAAAATTAGCCATTCGTAATTACGCATACTTTAATGCATAAGCATACTGATATAACATACACTAGTTTTTTACTAAATCAGTATTGGAAAATTTGAATGAGAATTAAAATCAATTTATTACGAAAAGTGAATTATATATACAATTTTAGATACCTTTCAAAAAGACTCGTCGGCCACAGGAAGTAAGCAGATTCTGTTAAAAGCTTTTCGAAAACCCCGGTTGCCGCGTCCACGTCAGCAGACCGGGATTTGAGAGGCGGGCAATCCGTTTGCAAAGAGATTTGGCTAATTATCATTAAACCTACGAATAGCTTAACAATAACTTTATTCTACTACCATGCTTATCACCGCGACGTTTACCGCCGTGATGCCTACCGCAGCAATGCCTATCGTCGCGATGCCTACCGCCGAGACGTTCTCCACTGCGAAGACTATGGTCGCGGCGCCTTTAGTCGCGACGGTTAGCGCCGCGTCGCATATCGTTGCGATGCATATCACAACAACGACTATCGCCGCGACGCCGATCGCCAAGATTTCCACGTAGCATAGCGCCTAACACCTGTCGCCTCGACGCCTTTAGCCACGATGCCACCCGCCGCGACACCCATCGCCGCGACGGCTATCATCGCAACGTCTATCACCACGACACCAATCGCCGTTAAGCTTCTTGTCACTACGCGTGCCGTTGCGATGCATATCGCTGCGAAAAAAGATGCAACGTTTCTTTTTGTGAAGTTTGAAAATGGGAACTATATCTTAATTTAATTATAAAATTAAAGGAATAATAAAATATTGTTTTATATGAACAAATTGATGAATTTATACATATATTCATTCTGTACAAACTCAATTTCTTAACACAATAATAGATACTACCATATCGAAAACCGAATGCCTAATCAAAACAGAAATAAAAATTTAAAAAATTAAGTTTTATTTATAATTGAAATTATTGGTAACTATACCAGTTCCAATCTTCATTATTTCTTAAATTCAGTTAGAAAACCTCCTTTCTCGCAAAACTTATTTCGCTGACGTCTAGATATGGTCTAGCTCCTCCACTTTTTATAATTGTTAGCCTGAGCCTTACTACTTGACAATTAGTCAAAAGAATTGTTATTCATTGTAACTATTGTTTAATAAAGAATCTGTAGTTATTATTTTTCATCATGATCCGTGTCTGTGATAAATTAGTTATTTAAATTAATATAATATATTTGACTTAAAACAGTTTAGATAAAGAATCTGTAGTTATTATTTTTCATCATGATCCGTGTCTGTGATAAATTAGTTATTTAAATTTATATAATATATTTAACTTAAAACAGTTTAGATACTCGAAGCATAGGCCCTATATATTTTAATTGATATAAATTTTAGTTAGTCTAGATTGTCGAATTACCACTTCATTTCAAATTTGAATTTTTTTTTTTGGAATTTTTTAACTCCTCGTACCTAGCAACCCTACTTATTTCACATCATAACAGCAGTCAATAAAAGAATAAATCACTTATGTCAGCATTATTTCAATTAATAATTTTACAAACAAGTGACGTGCTGCCTTTGTATTGAGTGTTTTATTTATGGATTGGAAGTCTATTTATCGCACCGATGTCAATATTCTGTCATTGCGCTATATTTGGATTATTCTCAAATCTGAGGGCAATTACATAGCTTCATTACTATTTGTTTAAAGGTTAAATTTCTTTTTGTTAAATCAAAATGTTCTAAATCCCACTGAACAGACTGAATATCTGCCATAAGAAAGGCTATACTTACACGGCTATAAGTAAAGGGCAGAGCCACACTGTTAAAATAATATTTTACAATACCTTCTATGCTCCGTACTTTGCTACTACGCTGGACAATATCTATAATGCGTTACGAGAGCAATCCGTGGCCAAAGAATAATGCTTCTGAGAGGCATAAAAATTCTGATTAACTGCAGCGAGCAGAAGTAAAACGCAAATTCTGCCTATAAAGGTTATGCTAACATTAATTATATATATTAGATTAATCTTAATCTCGTTTGAACCAAATTTCGGTTCGATCAGCTTTGTGGTTGTGCTTTGTTTGAGGGTTACTAGAGAAACTTAAAAATTTCAAAAAAAAATATACATAATAATGCTATTTGCTTTACTAACTTAGTCAATTATTTCTTTTTAAGGAAATTTCCTTATCGATTTACTTACAAAATTAGTAGAAAGTCATTTGTCTAGATTAACTTCCAACATTTTATTACATCTAAATAAAATTAATTCCCACTCCATATATCAAATGTTTAATCTTTTAAGTTTGATATTGACGGATCTCAAAATATATTACTTTTTATATGTATATTATTTAATTAATAACTGCTACCAATGGTTTCACTCGCGTAAATTCCTGTTTCTGCTAATTTTTTTATTGATGCCCTGCTCATTTTGACCATAACGTGATGTTTTGTAACCTTAACCCTTCATCGATTAATAGACTATTCAACACAAACATTTTGACATCTAATGATTTTTGGACTAGTAATTCTTAAGATTAGAGTGTTTAACCAATAAATAAAGAAACTCATCAGCTTTATGATATTAGTACAGATTTATATTTAACGTATGTAACTTTTTATACAGGTTTTACATAGTACACTTTACTGTTAACTTTAACTTTGAATCAAACGAAATTTACGCACACAAAAGATAATTATGGTAAACAAATGAAATATGTGAAACACTTAGGATAAAATGAAAATAACTTATCGATCGCCCTTTGTCGTACGGAACGAAAGAGAGTTATACAAGCATGGTATGTTTGTTTCGTCATTCAATATGATTCCGACAGCGTACAGTTTCTGTGTATATAACCAGACTCATTAAAGAGAATTTTATAAACAATACATTTACAACGAATATTAGATCCGTTGCTACATATCAAATAGAAATTTCGTAATTTAGGTTACTTAGATTACTGTCTATGTTGTTTCGTCGTCAGTCGGTAACAAAAAAATATTAAAACATTTAAAAATATACGCACTGTTGCGTATATTTTTGTATATACTGCCTTGCTGCTCTGCCCGAAAAGACATGCTTATTATTATATAAAAATTAAATTGTGGATGAAAAAGCTTGTTTTAAAAAATCACTCTACTAAAAGTTGCCAATTGCACTCTTACGAGTACTAAGGCCTATCTAAGATCTTAGGTACTTATTTTATATAAGGAATCTTCCAAAATTATACCGATCCCACCGACATCATGTGAGCATTGCATAATACATAAGCTACCGGCCATTTTTATTTTCTTATCACAAAAAAAAGTGTACCAAATATTATTTTATTTTATTTAAATAAATTCCAAAGAAAAATCATATTCTTTTCATTTATTCTCTCATCACTACATACATTAGGTGAAAAGGCAAAGTATTTTTAACTTTAATTAGACATTACGTTGTGAAAGACTGGTGACTGAGGTAGGTTTTTTTCATTGAACCCTGTGTTACACGTCAGCCATTCCTGAATGACTAGATTACAATTTTAAGAAATTCTGATAACAGTAGTCTAAATATGGTCCATTGATTAGAAGAAAGAAAAGTTAATTGCAAATAAACGAATTGCAAATGCAATTTCTATTTTTGTATGTGATTATATGTTTTTTGAGTCAATTCCTTTGCTACATGTGTGTAATTGAGTTAGTATGTGTATGTAGTTTTTGCCATTTATTCATAATTTTAACAAAGCTGTAGAGAGAAAAAAAAAATAAAAAGAAACTGTTAGTAATCCCATTTGGAATGATAATATAACAATAGCCCTAGATTTCTCTCATTAAAAGATTTGTTTCTTAAAGTTTTCATAAAAGTGGCCACAGTACGTTTACGACTAACCTTGTTTTGTGAATAAATATTTAATATATTAATATAATTTAGTATTATTAATTTAGTTTGTCTTATTATATGATAAAATTTTCTATAAACTAGAAAAACATGGGTGTAGTTACATCTTTTTGTTTTGTATATTCGATCTTTTCGACGTTTATTTACGGGATGTGCAAAATAAAATTTTGTGTCGTTAGCACGTCCTATTTTTTATATGGTGAAAGAGAAAACCTGTGAAAATAGTTCATAGTGCACTTTAGACGTTTATAAGATGTTAATGGGTTTTCGTACATCCTCTCTAAGAGGATACACGTTTTGGGCTATTTTAAAAACTATTTTCGAAGGTTCATCTGCATAAAATAATTCAGTGTCACAAGAAAAAGTAACAAAATGACCATTGGGCAGATGAAGATTACATAAATCGTTTATATAGACTAGAAAAAGCGATGGGCCAAGGATGCTACTCTGTGCCAATATTTACCGGCACTTCATCGCTTAGCAGATCTGGGTTTATTCGTACCTTCTGATTTTTTTCTGTTAAGTAGTGTGACATAAGTTTTAAGAGGATTCCCTTTACGGCAATACTTTCAATTTTTTTATTAGTATAGGTATAGACACGGTGTCAAAATTTTTCGCCACGCCAAGGAATACCGTTAGATATTTATTTTTTTTTGCCAAGTCTAGTAGTCACCAATTCCAATCACCATTAGCCAGCTTGTGACCACTTACTTCGAAGACGTTAGTGAGCCAACATTAAAGAGATATCCAATATCGTTAATAGGATAGGCGAAATAGATATGGCCCTATAGTTACATATAATAAATTGCGTAAAGTCTTGATCCCTTCATTTATATACTGATGTAATCAGTAAAGTATTGAAAGTTTTGGGAAACACACCGAATTATCCCAGCCCATATAGATTTTGGGACACAAAGTGCAATGACGTGTAAATCTTAAATGCAGTAAAAGGATAAGTCGGACAAGGAAGAAATCCCCTCACCGGCTATACCACAACCCAGACGCACCGATGTGCGGGACCACCAAGCTAAGAAAAGAAAAAATATCCCATCCGAGAGATCGCGGATTCCGTTTCCCGATGACCGAAAGGTAAAAAAGGATGACGCCACACCAGTTAGCAGCAGCGCTATTGATAGACAAAATAAGGTCTTATCTATCAATACACCGTCGCAGCCTCAGTGGAGGAAGACATCCAGACCCACCATATCCCCGGTTGAGGGTTTTGAACTGAAGTACAAAAAGCTGTCAAAATCGCATCAAACGCATCAACGGATGAGAAGGTAGGAAAAGAGCCCACCCTACCACCACCCGTTATACTCTTAGGCCAACTGGAATCGCTAGACCATCCGGTTGGATTCAAAAATCCGTCAGCGCGTATGCTGATGACAACAACTAGTAGCCAAGTGTGGACGGATTCAACATCGTTTGTGACGTTGGTTTCCACTTTGGGAAACCAACATCACAATTGAATCCCGTCCTCGCTGAACCACTACTGTTCCTCGCAGCTACGCGTCATTGGTACCAACTTCTCCCCGGGCAGTCACTGATATATCAAAAGACGAAACGACCAGCACCAATCAAAAGGATACCGAATCAGATCCTTAATATCCATTAATTGCAGTAGAATGTTGTAGTAATTGGGTAAAACATTTTGCCGCCCTTAAGGGACTATTCGGGCACGCACCCGATGCTGAATTTAAGGTAGTTAAAAATATCTAGTGGAACTATCCAAAGACGATAACAACATTGTATGACATTGCTATGCCCCGGACGAATGCCCCACAAAGGTGTGTATTAAAAGCTTTACAAGAGACACCGCCTCAGATGAGGTCGTAATGGCCTGTAAGGAAATGGCGTTCCCGGCGTTTTACGCTAAGGTGATTTCGTCAGTATGGAAGAGTCTGAAAACCCTAACACACCTTAAATTACAGCACTTCCCAAAAGAAGAGCTTAACCGGCTCTAATAATAATAGTAATAATATTCCATGATGCCGAACTCGAACGACTACGACGTGAGGTCATTCCGGCACCGTGGCACTGACAGCCATTTGGAACGCAAAGATTACTCGACATCCAAACATCAATCGGGTCATCTCGCGAGCTCAGAGTGGTTGTCGGGGCGGTGGACGTGGGACCAAGGAACCACTCCTCATCGACGCGGTCATCGGCAAATTGGTCAAACGCAACCGTCGAACCTTCTCTGCCGCCTGGATAGGCTACAAAAAGGCGTGCGACTCGGTGCCCTATTCATGGCTAAGGAGGGTCCTCGAGCTGCACAAAGTTGACGGTGCGGTAAGAGACTTCCTCGGGAAACGTATATTTACCCGCGAAATCGAACCCTTATAAAAAAGTAAAATGAAATTTAACATTGATAGCGGTTTTTCTTTTTACAATTACTGATGAATATTTAGGATATAAAATATTTTAAAAATTTGTGAAAGGGCAGCAGATAACAGACGATAACACAATTATCATCTGTTGTCTGCAGCTTTATCCACGTGGAAAAGCACTATAATTCATAATGTCTTGAGTTTTATAGAAGTGTATTAGTCAGTAAAAGCAAAATAAATTATTATAATAAAGATGTTAGTAGAGGATTAGTTGCGAAATAGAAATATATATAAAATTATCGTTCGTAAGTTAACTTACAGAAACTATTAACGTTTCATATTTGTATTAATATTCGATTAAAAAAAATTAGGAATCCCATATTTTTAACAAATGTTTATTATATTTTTACGCATGATTTTTTATGATTGTAATGTTCTTCACGCATAAAATAACTTCTTCAAAACGATCGGTATAGAAATTTCAGAGATTTGTGCTTTTTGTGGTAATAAAATGAACAGTGTATTTTATGAGCACAAATGTGAATATATGAGAATAAAAGTCTCAATCACTCGTTGAAACGAGTTTCATTACTCTATACATGCAAGAGTGTACTAGCCAGTTATCAAAAGCGATCAATTCTGATATAAACTTATACTTGTCCACAAATATAAGTGGATTTGTTTCGCTCGACTGATTTCACGAACGGACCAATTGTGATCATTGAAATGTAACGCAAATATCGATCGTAATATTCCCCTCTCATTTATTGAAATTCACGTGTGTGTATACATGTCATCTTATATATACTGTACACATACGTAATTTACTGTGTTCGTGATAAATAAATCCGAATCTTAAAACTTTCATATAAAAATTATAAGCTAATACCTGTGGTACCGCTAATATTAAAATATTTTTCGTTATAATGTAAACATAATATGTAACTAAAGAAACTCAATATCAGACGGTTACGACATAATAATTGTATAAATATTTTTATACATATAAATTTGTGCCTTAACTCGTAGATTTTTCTAAATTTCTTTTTACGTGAATCTACTCTAAACAACTACTAACAATATTATAACATATAAAATAAACAAATCATTTGAATCGTTTTTGAGGGTTATGACGTTGACATATATTAAGACTAACAAACAAATATTTATTTTTATGTACATATGTAATTAGACCTTCGGTTAAGTTTTTTAGACTTTAAATTCTTCTCACAGCAACACATATTTCAGTTATAACTTGAACTCTTGAAACTATTTTTTAATTTTTATTGGATTCTATCTAATTTCAGCTACAATTCTTAACTATTTCGTAATAACTTCAGTTTTAGCTGACAAATTAAACTGAATTGTCATAATTATGTAACGTATAACTTCGTCCCATAAAAAATTACGGACTATGAATGCGGGCTGTTTAAATATAATTAATAAGTCATTATGAATAGTATTATTGGATAATATATCATCACATCTTGAAAATAAAGTGTAATTTGTTCTGTTATAAATAAACCAACTTCCAATAATGTTTGTGGAAATTTAAATATGTAGTTAATACTTATCAGAAAATTGTAAATCTTGTATTTCTTCTTTTTACCTTTTTATTATGATTTTATGCCGAATTTTAGTTATGTAAACTTTTTCAGTTTTTTTTTACTATAAATGGTGAATCTTTGTCAAGCAAACAGCAATAACAGCAAAAACCAACGTTGTTAATGTTTTATCATATCAATGTAAATGTTTTAGTGTTTTCCATATCGTTACACCGTAAAGATAGCTGCTACGTATCGTTTTTTGATATCGAACAAACAGAACTAAAGTAGGGTTTGAAACTGACATTCATAGGCAGTTACATTTTATTTAAAATTTTTGCACCATTGTATGGCAGAATTAACTTACACTAACAATTTTGTACTTTAACTTTATTTCACTGGGTTGAAGACAATTTTTTTCAAATATTAGTCGGTTCTATGGTGCATTTATAAATATTTTAATATAAATATGTAATTCGACTTGTTCTAGAATGTATATGTAACTTAGTGAATCAAATAGAATAAACGCACATGCTAGCTGAATATTTTTGGTGTATGTATGAATTTAGAGTATTGAATAACAATCTAGCCAAAATCAATATCATGATGTCGATGCCGCAGTGAAAAGGCACTAAATATTTACACAGTAGGTTGGAGCCAAGTTTATAGTCATTTGCAGTGAACCTCATTAGTTATCCATAATATCCATAATACAACATCAAATTGCATGCTATAAATATCTCTATAGCAACGAAATAAACGCTTCGTGTTATATAAGCTACTGTTTGTAAAAAAATGTGTTATACGTTAAACACGATAGCAAAATACAAGTATGTATTGATCAAAGGCCAAACTATTATATTTTATATTTATTGCCAAATAGTATTACGACGCATATAAACGACCATAAAAATATTAATAGGGGCTCTATGATTTAATTCAAATACTAGAACTTGTATATGATAAACAAGGTGCATCCTGCTGTTGAACCCCCGAGAATTTTCTCCGATTTTGCGACAGTTTTCATTGAAGCTCCCTTTCTATTAATCAAAGTGTGATATTATGTAGCCTCAAGTCTTCCTTGATATATTTATCGAGTAAGACTTTAGGCTATATGTGGACGGTATATGTACGTATATAAAGGCTATCAAACACTTAAATATATTTTTCCATTAAGATATGAGGTAAGCGCACAACCAAACAAACATACTATTTAGCTTGATGATATTAGTATAGATAACATGTAAATGATCGCTATATCGTTTATATTCGTCGAGAGCAAATGGTATACATAACATTATATGCTGTACAAGCGTATAACAGTACGTAATCGAGTATAATTACTTCTTATGAGAGCTTTAAAAAGGCTAATCTTAGTTTTTATTATTAAGATTAGTTAATTAATTATTTGTAGTATATAAGTATATAAGAGTACTTAATATAAATAATATATAAGTGACTCTTGTCAATTTGCGCAAAACAAAAGAAATTTTTTGACACATTGGATGTTTATGTGTCATGTCATTGTCAAGTTTTAAAACGGTATTGGAATGTGTGTAATGCTTTTT
>JAOCPS010429762.1:0-12001 GCA_025505425.1 Graphium colonna | reverse complement strand
CATCACGGCGTGACCAAGGGTCGTAGGCATAACGTTTAAAAGCTTTAAAGCAGGAAGTTAATGTTAAACACAAACATTCAAGCATACGTTAATTTTGTTATGACAGAGGACTAGAGGGTTATAAATGGTATTAATATAATGTCAATATTTATTTTCACAGAAAATTACAAAAACCGATTTCAAAAAAATCAGTTATAAACCAAATTACAGAGGTGTGCGATTTTATTGCTCTCAATTTTAGTTTAAATCATTTTCTTTTGGCACGAACTGTTTTTTTTTTCTGTTCTGGACCGACTTTTTACGCACCAATCGGACCCAATCGCGCCACATTGCTCTAACCACGAAACAACACAAAGTCGTCGTCTCCGGGATTTGAACTAACGACCACCGGTATGTAAAACAACAGCCTAACCACTAGTCCACAGGGGCATTATTTACGTTATTATAACAATCAATTTCATTCTCTTAAAATCGGAAGTGTCTCCAAAGGTTAATGGAGTATTTGTTATAATTGTCAAAATTTACGCAACATCTGCCCAATTTCTCACGGGTCATTGACCCCAAGTCACCATGGATCATTTACTATTACAGAAGTAATAAATCTATTACCATTATTCAACATCTTTTAACTTCTGTCCGTCTCATCGTGACAATCTATACCAGGGGTCGACAACCTTTTTTAGCAACGGGCCAATCAATATTATGACATTTTTCTTAATAGTGTTTAATATTGTATTCATATAACTTCGGTAGAGTTTAGTATATTAGCGGGTGAATATCTGTAATATTAATAAATGCCGCATGCGGCTCGGGGACCAAGGGTTGCCGACCACTGATCTATACTGATATTATGAAGGAGAAAGGACAGTGCTCAAAAGTGGTACCAAAAAGTCTCATGCATCAAGATCAAAATTAAGATGAAATTTGACATATATGAGTTTATCAATTGCACTAGCATATATATTCAAAAGAGATGGGTTTGGACAAATAAAAGAGAGTAAAAACCCCACGACACAAAGACATACAAAATTACATTTTACTATCATCTTAAGTTGTCGTTTATTTTATCACAAAAACCGACTTGAAACGCCTTACTTTTGAGACATATTGTTTTCTGTCATCTTGATTTTAAAAATAAATTACTGGACCAATTTTTTAGATAAAAAAAGAATTTTCAAAATCGGTTCATAAGCGACAGACATACGCGTGAACCTACCTAAAAAAAATTGTGATGCTAGAGCGTAATATCTTTCCACAGCTTTTGCTGTACTTCTACGGCAACTCTCGACCGGGAAAGTGCCACCGCCCTTTATAAAGTCGGCATAAAATAAAGTACGCATGACTTTTGGGGATGCCGGATGGCCATGGCTACCCTTCTCTTGTCTAACTCCTTTTCCGTCCAAATCCTATTTCCCAGGTTGACATGCATTGTCTCGCGACTCTCCGTATGTTGCGTGTGTCTGTGGGCGACGGGATCGCTTCCATCAAGTGAACCGTCTGCTCCTTTATCTTCCTTTTCCATACTCCTTTGAAGTCGATAAAAAAGAGTTTTGTTTACGGTTTTGTAATAATTTGCTAAAATGATTTTGCTGTGTGTACCTTATATAGGTGTTTGTCTTTCTGGGTGTCCATATACATCCATACGTCCTATTACGCAAGCCATCTTCAGTCTCGACTGATGTAATAGAGTATCAAGAAAATCCAATAAAACGTTCCATGTCATAATTAAGTTATGTGTTACATCTCAGACAGGTCCCGATTTGTTGCGTCAAAGGTTATAGATTCTTGTGGTAAACGTTTTAAAAGGAAAATATTGAAAGAAATTATTTTTACCATAATTTAGGATTTTTATGCAGCCTATGAAGCTAGCTGAAACACCGCTGAAGATATAAGACTTAAATTTATTTTGTAATAGTTTCACGATTTCTGAAATTGCTGCTTTTTGTAGAAAATAAATATTTTAAAGGACGATGCCCATTTTTATATGGCCGACCGTACCAAGTCGCATCATACTTTTATATTTTAAACCAAACTCCCTTTTTAAAAATCAAATCCATGGACGTACTATCGTAAAAAATATGCAAATTATCACTTATAATTTTGATCTTGATTCATGAGACTTTTTAGTATTGTCACTTAGGCGGGGTTCTCCTAGAAATGCGATTTTGTAGACGGCTTTATTTTCTTATACTACATTATAGAAATGTAAAAAAATAACCACTTATATTTGAGATTTTTTCTTAGCTCCGTCGGATGTCCGTTACACAATTGGATAAATTTTATCCTAAAGAAAAAAATGCCAAACATACCTCCATTCGTCATCTTAAAACCATTATTTAAATTGTACGAAATTTAACGAATAAAAGATCAAACTAAAATAAGCGTCTGCGATGGTGTGAGCGATGTCGGTCCTAATTTTGTCAAAATTATTGTATTTTTCTCAAAATCAACGATTTTCGGCACCATTCGCTCCCGCTCCGTTCCGACCGCACCGCGGCGTCGTGATCGCTGTCTTTGTCATTCTGGTGCGTTTCAGGACGGTTCTTACTTTCGCACACGGATTGGCAGCATCAGCATTGTGCGCTTGGAGAACCTCGCCTTAAGAGAAATCTGTCCCTTAATCATTTAAATAAAGTTAGCTTTCTATTCGTCATAATTTTTTGTTATTTTCTTACAAAATTGAGAATGTGTTCCATGTATAAATCATCGTACTTCACTATTTTTAGGTTAGCATTAAATTCGTTAATCTTATTAATTATGGAGCGACTTCTACTAAAATTGTTTTTTTTTTTAAGATGTTGTCGATAATATAACACTTGTTTGACGTAAAATTAAGAGACCTTTTAGTTTAAGACATCTTGTAAAAGTAAATAAATAAATAAAGGCAAAAAATACATTTTATGGCGTCATAGAGTTGTCGTTAAATGGAAAGGTGTATCATTGTATGGAAGGCGAGTTGAACGAATTTAAGCCATGTGATATCGACGCTTTAGGGAGTGACGTTATATGGAGTTTACACTGTATCTCGAAAGTACACTTTTAAGGCGTTTGAAGTCGGTTTTTGGGACTTCCCGCGAATATAATCATGCTGAAGTCTATTAGGAATTTATTGTTTTAAATTTTACATTGTATTTAATCATTTTGAAATGTGGTATTATTAACCGACTTCAAAAAAGGAGGAAGGTTATCAATTCGAATGTTTATATGATTTTTATGGTACGTTCGCCACTATCTCCGGCATTTATGAATAAATTTAAAAATGTTCTTTTTTATATGATAGAGCATTCTTTGTATCTACAAAGAATGCTCTATCATCAAGAAGGCCCATAAAATTTTCAAAAAAATTGGTTCACTAATTTGTTTTTTAAATGAAAACAACAAAAATAAGAAATGTTCGCAAGAAATATTGTTTTATCTGATAGTGTACTTCAACAATGGTCATTTAATTTTTTTATAAAAACCGGATTTCCGATTTGTTTTAAAAATCAAAATAACGGAGAAGATTTGTTTCGGAAGTACACTTTTGGACGTTTGAAGTCGGTTTCTGGGACTTTCTGCGATTATAATCACCATGCAATAAAGTGTATTAAAAACTTATTCTTTTAAATTTTACATTGTATTTGATAACTTTGAAATGTGGTATTATGTTGTAGCTCCACGAGTGGTGGTCGTGCCACCTGGTCTGCTCTGGTGATATCGAACAATGCGCATTGTGCCGAGAGCGGTAACGCTCCGACGGTCGCCTTTACGCTTTCTTTCTCGCCATTCCTACCACTGCCACCACCAGCTAAACCACCATTCACGACATATTTAAACGTAAGATAAGACCGTTTTTAAAAAAAATTACGAAAACTGACCTCAAACGCCGTAAAAGTGTACTTTCGAAACAAATCTCCGTTATATTGATTTTAAAAACAGAATATTAATCCGACTTTTATAAAAAAATTGTAGGCCCAATGTAGAAGTGTACCCTATCTGATAAAAACGTTTTTTTTTGTTATATCAGTTCATAAGTTGTGGAGTATGTACTAACATTCCTAAATTTTATTATTTTTATTTGAAAAACATACTAATGAACCATTTTTTTTGCTTTTGAAAATTTTATAAGATTATCTACAAAGAATGCTCTATGACATAAAAAACGAAATTTTGAAATTGGTTTATAATAAATGACGAAGATACGCGAAAAAAAACAAAAATTCAATTTTAGTTCTTACGATTCAAAAGAAAAACTACTCTGCTGATTTTCCTGAAAATTTTCTGTAACCATTGTGACGTGACAGGGAAGAATACCCTATAAGATAAAAAAAAATTTCAAGATCTGTTCATAAGTGATGGAGATACTATATATACTATATGCGCAAACATGCACAAAACAAGATATAAATATCCGAATTGATAACCTTTCTCTTTTCTTGCAGTCGGTTAATAGGTAAGTAATTATTCTTGTATAATATACTAGAAAAAACTTTCCGTTCGATAGTTTTTTTAAGCTATTGAATTAATTGCACAGCAAAACATTAATATAAATGTATTGTACAACACACAAACACATTGAAACAACTCCACAAATGTTAATACTATTTTCGTATGTAAAACATGTCGAAATTGACCAAATTGCTCAAGAAAAAACGTAAATAAATTACGTTTTGAAACTAGAACATGCAGTACAATGACCAAATCGACTTTTTCGCATGTTTATTCATTACGTATTGATAATTATGCGAACAAGTTCTCTTTACAGCGAAATTCTTTTATTTTCTTGTGTATTCGATTTGCAATAGCAATCGCAAGTGTTAAAACATCCGTCGTTTCGTAATCAGTAATAATATGATAAAGCTGGTCCGAAGAGTTCTATTAATGTTGGAATACCCATTTAACTAGGAAGGCTTTAGGTTATATAGCATCACGCTATAACCAAAACGAGCGGAGCATATATCTATACTGGTATGATAAAGCTGACGAGTTTGTCTGTTTGTTTGACCGCGGTAATCTCAGGAACTATTCATCCGATTTGAAAAATTCTTCCAGTATTGAATAGCCCATTTATTGAGGAAAGCTTTAGGTTACATAACATCACGCTATGACCAATAGGAGCAGCGCATATATCTATACTATTATTATGAAACTGAAGAATTAGTTTGTTTGTATGAACGCGCTAATCTCAGATGGATTTGAAAAATTCTTTTATTGTTGGATAGCCATTTATCAAGGAAAACTTTAGGCTATATAATATCACACTATGACTATAGGAGCGTATCGATGGAGGATGTTGTAGGATTAGAGAAAAAGGAATATTTGCCATTCAGAATAATTTCCGGAGGCAATATAAATGACTATCTGCTCGCAGCGGTTTCATCCGAGTAAATTTCACGTTTTCGGAAGATTTGCCGTTGATGCTCTGCTCCTATCGGTCATAGCGTGATGTTATATAGCCTAAAGCCTTCCTCGATAAATGAGCTATCCGACACTCAAAGAACTTTATAATTGAGACCAATAGTTCCTGAGATTAGCGCGTTCAAACAAACAAACTCTTCCGCTTTATAACTTACTAGCTGCTTCTATCAGTTCCACCCACTACACTTTTAAGCTTACCTTTTGAGAAATTCAAATATAAAATTAAAAATACACTTGTAAGTAAAGCTTATCATAGCACTGCTGAATATTTTGATGATACAACTGTGTGGTCATAGTACTGTTGTTACTCGAGTAGGTTTAAGAGCAAATCATTGTACACATAAAATTGTAAGCCAACATCATTTTCAAACAGCAACTGCTGAATTTTTCTAGCTCTTCTCAGTAGAATCTGCTTTCCGAGCTGGTGGTAGCTTATGATGAACGAATATCTATGTAAAACTTGAGCTTTCATAAGAGCGCTCTAGCGCCTATGTCAATAAATATATTTTGATTTTTGATTTGAGACTAACATCGGGCTATATACTTATAGTCTGGCGGTTCCTCCGTGTAGTCGTCTGAATTACTAACTTTTTTTTAATTTTCCTCTATATTTTTTACGTTGTCGGGCAAAAATGCCAATTAGTAATAAGGACTAAGTAGTATTTAATAAGATTTACAAAAATCCTTTTGATTCTATGATTAATAAATAAATAAATACATTTTATTTAAGTTGAAACATATTTACGTGTAACTTACCAAAATCTTGATGTAATTAAGTCATCTGTAACAAAAAAAAAATATATTCTAAATTGACATGAAATTTATTTAATTTGAAATTAAATGAAATAATTTGATACAAAAATGAAAACGAAAATAAAATTTTACGTATTTTTACAAAAAAACATTATAACGTATTTTACAATAATTGAGAAGAGTCATCAACAAAGGAGAAGAGCTTTTGACCAAACTTTCCAATAAATCAATGAAGTGTGGTGGCAAGGCGCGGCGCCTGTTCGGCAGTACGCTCGCCGACCCTCCGTGCAACCCCCACCTTCCGTCTCACCGTAGCTAGAATAAACTTGTTTTGCGTAATTTTTTATTCATCTTTCAAGTATGTCTATACAGTAAATTAATATTTATTTTTAATTATATTATAATTTTTCATATATGATAGCCACATATAGGGTTCTCGAATATTGAAGGTGATTCACCCTGGATAAGTCCAGCCTTTCCATTGCGTGGACATAACTGTCTGGTTGTTAGGTTGCACAGATAAAATATGTATTGGACAGGCTTTATGCATTTCTAATAAAGGCACATCAAAGCATATCTATAAGTCTTTTATTTTAAAACTTATCTTGTTGGCTTTAAGGTGCTTTTTGCTGCAGGAGACAGAAGGGTCAATAGGGGTGACAAGTATTGGATATTGTATTTGTGAACAAACATAAATATGAATTACCTTGTACATAATGTTCATAGATTAATGGTTGGTTTTTACGTGAATTTCAATGACGCATGTTACCGAAGCAATTCCGCAGGTTTTTGATGTGAAACATCTATAGCCTAAGGTAAACGATTCTTGGCGAGGCAACACAGGCTGTGGCGACGCATCGCCACGCTATGCATAGTTTTTTTTATGGAAAGGAAGACAAACGAGCATACGGTACACCTGATGGTAAGCGATTCCGTCACCCATAGACACACGCAATATCCGGAGAGTCGCAAGTGCGTTGTCAACCTGGGAAATTGGATAGAATAGGTTTGTTAGATAGGATAGAGTCGGGATTAAGGATTCGGAGGGGAAAGGAGTGGCAAAATGAAAGGGTAGACATGGCCATCCCGCATACCCAAAAGTCATGCATATTTTATTTTATTCCGACTTTATAAAGGGCGGTGGTACATCCCCGGTCGAGAGCGGCCGTAGAAGTGCAGGAAAAGCTGTGAAAAGATGTTATGTTCTACCACCTTTAAACTCGCGTCTTAAGTCCAGAGTTTAGGAGTGAGATAATGATGTTCCCCTCATTATAATTATTGCGTCTTTAATCCTCTAATATGACTATATTCAGTGAGTCGACAAATTTAAATAATACTAATTATTAAATAATTAATTATATTAGTAATTATCTTTTTATTTAGTTGTACAAAATAATTTCGATTTTTAACATTTGCTAGCTGTCTTTTTTATTTATTATTGATTTTATAGTTTTAGGCAAAAGATGAACAACTAAATAGATTTCACAAAAACGGATTGTTGACATTACGTAAGATGAAATTGGCAAAATTCTACTTTTTTTGGTTTTTTACCTTTCTTCGGACCTTTGACTGAAATAGACTATATACTTGAAAAAAAAGTTTGTAATACAAAAATAAATATAAAACAGCAAAATTTCTCAGTTACTTTTATTTAAAAAGAATCTATTAGACCGATGTTCGTAAAAATTATATGGATTCATCTTGTTACTATATTCTTTCAAATAAAAAAATATTTTTAAATCAGTTTATAACTTGCTAAGTAATCAGGTCACAAACGAACATACGGTCGAATTGATAATCTCCTCCTTTTTTGAAATCGGTCGATAAAAAAGATATATGTCAAACAAACTTTAGGAATCTTTTTAATAATTTTAGCAAAGCAATCATATATTCTGAAAGTTTGAATTGATTATATAAGTCAGTAAAGGACAATTCCCAAAAAAGGTACCAAAAAGTCTCATGCATCAAGATCAAAATTATATATTAATTATTTCCATTATGCTTCATGCATTTGATTTTTAAACCTTGAAATAATAAAAGCCTATTAGTTTTATTAAATACAAAAGTTTATTCAATCGGTAATAGAGATGTTGTAGAATTCAATAGAAACTATTTTTGATAATCGATTTTTCCATTTTATCAAATATCTCCGAAACCCGGGTTTTCTTCACGAAAAGGACTTGTGTAGAAGTTAATATAATAAGTCTAGTTCCAAACAAAATGTTTAAACTTGATGCAACATGGTACGATATACCATATAAAAATGTGCATTGTTTATTTTGTATGGAAAGGAAGACAAACGAGCAGACGGTTCACCAGAGGGTAAGCGATCTCTTTGCCCATAAACACACGAAATTGCACAGAAGGATGGAGTCGGGATTAAGGATTAGGAGGAGAAAGGAGTGGGAAAAGAAAAGGGTAGACATGGCCATCCGGAATCCCCAAAAGCATGCATACTTTATTTTATGCCGACTTTATTAATTGTAGTTTACTTATCACTTTTAAATTAGCTATTTCGCAATGCCTTAACCCTTCTTACTTTATTTTATCTGTTTTAAATATATTTTATTAGAAGTAACACAAATATGTTTACAAGAGTGATATATTGTATGTGTTTGTCCAAGCGCACACACAATCTGGCTGGAGCGGCGAAGCGTGAAGCGGTCACAGTTTACTGAACATCATTAATTTCGATATGGAATGGAAAAGATCATAAAAACGCGGTTTTCGTACGTTACAGTAATATGCAATCATGTCGAGTTACTCTACGTATGTGTAATGGATTTTTTTTATTTTAGTAATATTTTTTAACCATTCCGACTAAGCTCCAGACTTGTGCTAGGATATTTTTTTTATGTAAAGGAAGACAAACGGGCAGACCTTTCACCTGGTGGTAAGCGATCACGTCGCCCATAGACACACGCAACATCCGAAGTCACCAGTGCGTTGTCAACCTGGTGAATTGAATAGAATAGGTTTATTGGATAGGATGGGGTCGGGATTAAGGATTGGGAGGGGAGAAGAGTGGGTAAACGAAACGGTGCACATGGCCATCCGGCATCCCCAAAAGTCATGCATACTTTTTTTATGCAGACTTTACAGAGGGAGACAATCTTTTAAATGAAAGGATGAATTTTTAGAAACGCGCGAATATACATCAAAGATCTTCTCCTTTTCTGAAGTCGGTTAAAACAGCCAGCTCCTTTTTCGAAGTCGGCTGAATATTGGCGTTATGTTTTCATGATCTCTTCGGAATATTTCAGATGGCATGAGAGCAGCTAGCGTGCAGCCAGAGAAATCCACAGCGCATTGCATATTTATACATTATGTATGGCTTTCTCTCTCTCAATGCTTAAAACGAGATGTTTGATTAGTGCAACGGGATTTATTGCATGCTTTGGGTTCTATTGTTAATGCGAGGAACCCTAAAGGTTTCAAATATAAAACTTTCCGTGTTACTCCTTCATCTTTTTAAGTTGGTGGAGCATACCATCTTTTCACAGCGTTTGCTACACTTCCTACCGCCCTGTATAAAGTCGGCATAACATAAAGCCTATGCACGACTTTTGGGAATGCCGGATGGCCAAGTCTACCCTCCTTTCCCACACCTCTCTCCTCCAAATCTTTAATCCTGACCTCATTCTATCCAATTTCCCTTGACAACGCACTCATGACTCGATGGAATCGCTTACCATCAGGTGGATCGTCTGCTCCTTTGTCTTCCTTCCCATAAAAAAGCAAAACACATCAAGCCATAAGTATGTTTCAGGCATTGAGTTTAGATATTAAGAATGTATTGAAAACAGCCTCAAAGTAATTCAATAATAAAAAATTCTAAGGACATTGCGTTGGTAAATCAGAACTTGATTTAACAGCATTTCCCAAATTTGGATTGTGCGACATTGGCTCCTTATCGGACTTTATCTAACCAATGATTATTTCCTTAAAAATAGATGGAAACCAACTTAAAACACCTGAGAAGCGAAACTGTTGGACTGATTTTCATGAAACTTGTATAGGACCTTGTAACTATATTCTTTAAAAAAAAAGAATTTCGAAAATCGGTTCATAACTTGCGGAGAAATCAGCAAACATTCGTACAAAATAAATCAAATTCCAACTGTTTAATATTTTAACTGACTTAAAAAAAAGAAAATATGTTTTTTATATACGTTCGCGCATATCTCTGCCATTTATTAACCGATTTTATTTGTTTTTCTGATAGAGTACACTTCCACAATGATCCTACAATTTTTCTTTTAAACCGGATTACTAGTTTGTTTCTAAAATCAAAATAACGAAGAAAACGCGTTTCCAAAGTATATTTTTAAGGCGTTTGAAGTCGGTTTTTATAATTTTCTGCGAAAATAAACTTGTTAAAAACATTCTTTTATATGGAATCCCTTCTCCTTTTTTGACATCGGCTGAAAAAGAGAGCAGATTCGAACCCACGACTCGAAGTTAGTGAACCACTAAGCCATTAGGTTATAAATAAACAAGAACTACTGACGCAATACATTTGATTATTTGCAGAACTTGTCACACAGCTCGGTTTTTTAATTAAAACTAGTTAAAAACTGTTATAATGTTGCATTTACCGCCTCCTTAGCCTAGTAGTATGGGTCCTTCTTTGTAAACAGGAGGTCGTGCGTTCGAATCCCGTGGGAGAACAATAACTTCGTGTTATCGTTTCATGGTCGGGTAAAGGTAATGCAGGCTGAATATCCAATTGCCCGAAAATAAAGATGGTCCATGCTTCGGATGATGCATGTAAAAAGACGGTCGTGCGCATCGGGCCATGAGAGTAAAGGAAAAGACGTCCTGTTTTAAAATTTTGTAAAAAATTAGGTGTGTATTTTATGTACTTGTTATTCCGTTTTATTTATTTAAAAATATATATAAATGAATTGCTTTTTTTAGTTTTTGAAAATTGTTCGAGATCTATTATTATATTTAAGTTGATTCTTAAACGGCGGAGTTTTATCTGGGAATACATGAAAAATAGGAACATCTGTACTAAAAATGGCAATCAGTATTTTTATGTGGTGTTAATTTCGTGTTAGATTACAAAAATAAAATAGTTGATAAAGGGCAAGGTCTAGATAACCACCCGGAACCTAAAAAGCTTGGCGAATTCTATAGTACTGTATTTTGTTTCATCTATACATATATTTAAAATTTAATTGTCTATTTATAATGTCCAATTATAGCTTTTTACTTAGTTTATATCAGTGTAATATAAAAATACTTAACGAAGAATTTTTAAAATCTTTGTCTGTCTGTTGTCCATCTGTTTGTATCAGATAGGTTCCGAATCGGTTTTACCGATTGAGACTGGGTTGGGATTAGCTGATAGCTAATGATATAGGAATAACTTAGGCTTCTTTTTGGAAATATTTTCTGAGATGTGTGTAAAAAAGTTTTAACCTAAAAGCGAGATGCGTGTTACATGCACCCATAGTTCAGACCCTTCGTACTTTGTTCTTATAAATTTAGTATTTGACAGATAGCAAAACTAATATCCCAGGGCAATTCAAAGAAAAAATTATATTGATTTAGAAGGTAGAGCTTGACATCCTTAAAATAACTCTTCCTGTGCTTATAAGTCCTCTCGCCCGGGAAAGTCCAACCGCCCTTCACAAAAAATCTGTATAAAATAATGTTAGCGTTATTATTTGGCACTGCCAGATGGTTCTGCTCTTCTTTTCCTACTCCATTCTCGTCATACTATAATATCCCTGACCCATCCTCAATATCTCCCGATTTCCAAGGCTGTGCGCGTCTTCAGGTTTAATGTCCATGGGCGACGGGGTCGCTTAACGTACGGTGAACCGTCTACTGGTTTATTTTT
>JAOCPS010429653.1:0-12003 GCA_025505425.1 Graphium colonna | reverse complement strand
GGCTTTATCTTCCAAGTGATCGCGGAACTGTACGTCGCTCAATATATCGATGCCGAGTATTCCGATCGAGGCTGTGGCAACCAAGGAAATGTTCTTAAAGTGAGGAGACACGACAAAGGGTTTCTTTTTAGCGTTGAACGCGCAAATTTGTGTCTTCTGGGGGTTAAATTGGACTAGATTTAGTCTACTCCAATCCGAGATTTTGGAAAGCAGAATCTCGATTTTAGACACAAGTTTGTTCCGGCACTCGTCGACGCGGTCCTGGGAAATATTTGCCCGGCTGGTATAAAAGATGTCTACTGTACTGTCATCTGCATAACAATAAAAGTTTCTAATGCGCAACAAATCATTGATATGCAGAAGAACAGTGTGGGAGATAGCACGTAGCTTTGTTGGACATCAGCGTTCACAGTTTTTGCGTCGGAGCATAAACCGTCGACAACGACCTTGATACTTCGATTTGCAAAGAAGGTGGTTATCCAGTCACATAATTTCTCAGGTAGTCCGTAAGATGTGATCTTGGAAAGAAGCGCTTTGTGCCATACCCGGCTTTTACTACGCCTAAGCTAACCGCCAAAGCCTCTCCCTTGCTCTCAATTGCTTCCGACCATCGATGGGTCAGATACACAAGTAGATCACCAGCTGATCGATATTTGCGGAAACCGTATTGTCGGTCATTGATCAGATGGTGATCCTTAAGGTACTTGAGGAGTTGGATGTTGATAATTGACTCCATAATTTTTGAGAATAAGGAGGTAATGGCAATCGGCCTGTAGTTGGACGGATCCTAGCGATCGCCTTTTTTTGGGATCGGGTGCATTAAAGCCGTTTTCCAAGATGACGGAACCACGCCTAAGGTGTTAGAGTGTCAAATCAGACGCGTTAAAACTGGTGCCAACTCTAAAGCACACGTCCTCGGCACAATAGCGGAATATCCATCGGGCCCAATCGACTAATGGACATCAAGGGTGAAAAGCGCTTTCAAGTGAAAACGTGTTTCTGGCATGGAGTGTTCACACGGCGGGATGGTCGGCGGTGTGTTTCCCCCATCATCCAAAGTCGAGTTTAACGATAAATGAGTGCACAGAAGGTCGGCTTTATCTGTAGCTGTATGTGCCAGCGAGTCATTCCCGCTATGCATGGCGTACAAAAGTTACCTTGGACAGATTTAGCGAGAATGCGTGAGTGCCCGAAAGCAGGCGAAGTAGTCTCTCGCCAATTTTGCCAAAGTGCTCTGACTTTGTCACGGCTAGGGCGCTGTTGAAGGACCTGGAGGAAAAATTGTACTCCTTTCTCAATGCACCGGTGTTTACATCGCAAGACGCTGGCGCCGTGGCTCAGGCTCGACAGCATTCTTGCTTATAGCCAGAAGCTAACTTACATGAGTGATTGGACCACCACCTTGATTTACCTTACCGCCGATGAGGACGACATTCGGACGTGGTCAATAAGTCGATCTGTTTCGGTATCACCGCTATGGGACCTGTACAGGCATGTGTAGACGGTGGTAAGGTCAGACTGGTCCCTACCTTTAAGACTGCTGAGACGTCGAGAGAAGATATCCTCTCTGACGTACACACACACTCCTGCTTGGGGCACAAATGAATGTGCCTAGTTTGTACCCCGGGTAACCGAGATAGGAGGTGTCTGCCAAAGAGAATATCTGAGTCTCGGTCAAAAAGAGCAAAGCCGACCTTGCCATTTCAAGGTGGTGGTGGACGGCATTTAGATTTTAATGTAATCCCCTAATGTTTCAGAAGTTCATAGCTAGGGTAGAAGGGGATGCCGAAGTGTTTGTGCATCGTTTTCTTCAGGCAATGGAGAGCGGTAAGGTGCCCCCCCCCAGAATACATGGGGCTACCTGAACCCCGTCCTCCGGCTGTACGCTAACTGACTGTGGGTGCCCAGTGGGGGATTCTCCAGAGTTTCTGTTACCCCCTGAAGTGATTGCTCTTTGGTTACCGCTGTCATGGTGCGCTACCGGCCCCTTCACTGACCGGTCTAATGCAGAAGCTCTCAAGAAAGGAGCTCCTACTTCACGCCGTGTCCTGTGAGGTCGTGATACTTATCCGGTTCTACCGTGTCCTTGGCAGTAGCAAAAGCTACTGTTGTTTCTACCACCGATAAAAAATTAAAGTAGAGCACTAGCTACTCGATTGTGATCATATGTTTGTAAGTAAAATTATTAGCAGGAGAAAGAGATAAAGTGCCAATACTTGTTGCGACGTCTATAAATATAATAAATATATAATAATAATGGGGCAAATAAAATTTAAGAAATTGTACTGGAAATATAAACGTCCAACTGCGTTGCTGAGTAACTGTTTTTTAATTAAAATAACAAATGTATGTCTGTTTACTTGGATAATAAAACTAAAACATATCATAATACACGTTTTTTAACTTCAACATATTACGTATAAATTTATAACGTTGAAAGAAATGTATAGAATACATTCGTAAAAAGGGTATTTATATAAAAACGCTTTTCTTCATAAATTCTTTCATCTAGATTTCCCCTTTTCATATATCTTATAAAAACAATAAGTATAGTAAATAAAGGGTCTACTGTAACTCAAAATTTAATGTACGTACTCCACACGGCATCGTGATAAGCAACACTGGCAGCAATTCACATTGAATAAATTATTAAAATTTAGCACGAAAAACAGTTCGACATCACTACATATACTCGTATATAATTTTATTCGTAAAATTAAGAGAGTGAAAAATTCATATTTTTGATTATATATTATTATGAAAAGCGTTTTAATTACAGTATACATCTATAGATAGTACATAAATTTGTAAAAAATGGTTCATCGCACAAGGAATTTAAAATTATTCAAGTGTTCTTGAATTATGAGATAATTTTCTTCATGACAGGATATTCCGGTACGCAAGACCCGCATGAATAGTATGTGATGTTATGTGAGTTATTTATGTCACTTTGTTAAGTTATTCTGATCTTCGAATAGTATCATTGGTTGTTCAATGAATTTTTTACCTGACTGCGATAGAAAGTAGGTTATGTTTTTTGATTTTTTGTATATATAAACGATTTTTTTTATAATAATTGGGTCCACTATTCAGAGATTTCATTTTGTTGAAACTATTAAATATGAGTTTTAGAATAGGTGTCAGTAGAATTCATCCTAATTTTAATGCCTAACTGGAAATACCGTTAAGTCTTGTCAGTCCAAGCTTTAAAAAATTAATATAGAATTTGTTGTTTTAAGATCGGAAAGTTACATTTTTGGTTCTTTTATAATCTTTTATATTATAAATTGATTATACAGTACAGTTTTCTAACATTAACAAAAAATAAATAGGATTAATTTTGGTCTTATTTTATAACTTTACCGATCTTTATGGTCTTTAGCCAGTATTAATTTTTCTAGTTAATTGTAATTGGTTTGAACCATGTTTGGTTCTTCCTTTTTTATATTTTCCACATTTTACTCTTGTTTCTCAAGATTGGTGATTTTGCTTAAATTTTTAAGTGTAATTTTGGTGGGCCTGTTGCATTTCTTTAGAGGTTTTTCATTTTATCAAGTGATATTGTTTATCTTACGTATAATCCTTGAATCGGCTCGGTAAATTCTTAACAATTTCGTCTATTTTATAAGGTATTTAGAGACATTTTCTTTGAAAAAAAAATAATTATGTATAAATCCTCCTATTGGGAAAAATGTACCAACTGCTTCCTTCCAGAGTTTTGTATTGTTTGACTAACTTACATAATATATACTGGTTTCCTATTTTGAGAAATATTATGAGTTAACAGCAAAAGCATAACTTTATTCACATAAATAGCATGATCAATATGAATTAAGATTTGTCTGTGTAACAAATTTCGTTTTTTATTCATATTTACATACTCAAATAATTTTATCAAGTCTGTTTTACCTAAAGCCATTTTGTTTTACGAAAAAAAACAATATATAAAGAAATTCTATTTTTTATTTCTAATTTATTTCTATAAAATATATTTCTAAACATTGAAAAATCTGACATAAATAATCAATTATAGCAAAAATCCCCTTAAAGAAGATCGTGTTGAACAACTTAAAATCTATTATCACAAAAATAGGTCAACATAGTTTTCTATAGAAATGTGTTATTAGATTTTACATTGTGTGAAATTTTAGAGCTTAGCGAACATCTAGGAAGATTGTTCCTTATGTCCAGAATTAAAGGGCGTTGGCAGACAGGTATATATATTTATATATGTGTATCCTGTTCCCTGAACATTTGATATGCGACAAACAGATGATAGAAATTATCTGATTGTTGCATATTCAATAATCAACAATCTCATTTTGAAATGAATATCGTGACCAATTATCAAAATCTTTGTCTGATATTATGTTTCAAATGGTTAAATGTGAGAAAATGGGACAGCCTTTATCTATGGTTACAAAACTCATGTAGCGCATATATTCTCGATAACAAATTTATTATAAAAAGGGAAAAAATATACAATGGTTAATAGTATCGTTATCATTCTCTGTAACATGTGACGCATGAAGTTACATAAAAATGATTTTTTAACCCCATATTTTAAAGCTCAGGTGTTTTTGGTTACAATAACATCTTTTCACAGCTTTCGCTGCCCAGGGAAGTATCACCGCCCCGTATAAAGTCGGCATAAAGTAAACTATCCATGACTTTTGAGGATGCTGGATCGCCATGTCTACCCTTTTTTTCGACTCCTTTTCCATCCAAATCCTTCATATCGATCTTATTCTATTCAAAAAACCTATTTTATCCAATTACCCAGGTTAAGAACGCATCCGCGACTCTAAGAATGTTGCATGTTTGTACGGGCCACCGTCACCGTTTTCTTCATTTACACACACAATTAATAACCTTTATTTAATTATCCTCAAAATATATTATTTCCTCCTTCGCTTATTATGAATAATCCACACAATGAAAATGATTTTTATTGTTGATTAATATTATTTAAAAGCAATAACATTTTACAACGACATTTGAAAAATCTCCCTTATGCACTGAAATTTTCCTAAGCATTATTTTACAATCCAGCTAAAAGCAACTACCAGGAGTAAATTTATACTGTCACTATTTGCTGCCATTTGTTTTTCTTCGCAATTGCATGATGCTTTCCCCACGAAGTTAAAATCATTGAGAACTGTTTTCATATGGATTGCATTTATTTATAATACAAAATAGATATATTTTTTTATCGATTACATTTAAACTATATCTCCCTTTCATTGTGATTATTATGAAGGTACCTTACTGTTTCTAACAACAATAGTTCAGATTTATTGTATTAGTATAATGAATAAAAGTATTGTCATATATATTATTTGTATTTTCTAAAACAAAATATTTTTGAAAACGTTTAAAACATCATATAATACAAAACTAGTTCCTACGACACTTAATTTTTATACCATATAATATGTAACAAGCGAGATAATGGCAAAGATTTATCTACTCCAAGATATACTCGTATGTGCATACTTTATTCATTTCAATGTTCCATGATCTGGGTTAATTCATCAGTTTTATTTTGACTGAAGAGACAACTTCATTTATGGTATAACCTGTGTTTAATTAATGGTAAGAGTTGAAGTTCAATTTTGCAAGCCTTTATGTTGATAACGATATTTTTAAGAACTTAATTTATTACCAGGTAATATACTAACGTTTAATTTCGCAGAAACAAGTACTGGAACTGACGTACAATGAAATTGACAAAATAGGAGTAGTTTAGGCTGAGTTTGTGTAAATGTTTTTTTAAATACGTATTGGCCACCTACAATCATTTAGACATTTCCACAATTAAAAAGAAATGTATATAGGTTTTTATTAAAGCTTTTTAAAATTGACAAGTAGATAAACAAAATAGAGCTTATGCGTGAAAATTTTCTTAGCATAATATATGACTTTTTGAATGTTTCTATTCCAGAACATCAAATTTTTATCAAATGTTAGCATTATTTGATTATATATTCGCGTAATTAATAACATTTTGGTATTGTATTTTAAATGTTTTATTATTAAAATATTTACTCAATACTTATTTTTACATAAAGAAAGTTTGAGATTTCCTCGGATAAATTCTTGTTTCGCTTATTATTTTTACTTCATTCTAAAGAGCATAAAGGCATTGTGACACTTTTGTATATTGGCAATGTCAAAACAGACTAAATGGGCACAAGCGCGTTTGAACTCGCGTTTAAAGTGAAGAATTATTCTTTAAGAAGATTTCATGCCACAACTCGCCATCCATTATTTTTAATCATCATCATCTGCTAATATTGTCTAGAGGTCTTGTTATTTCTGGTTATTCTGATATTCTAAGATTTAATTTGATTAATTATTGAATTACAGGCAGGGGGTAGCAGCCAATCATCTTCTCTATTGAAGTTGTGATGTTTTTTTTTATTTCTATGGCCTCGCCAATCCTTGGGATATATCATTTTTTTATCGAGTACTTGAGGTTTACCAAGTATGTGCTATCAGCGGACCAAAAAGAACAATTGTTGACAATGATCTTAATGCGGTGATGTGTGAGGTAGCTAGCTTAATATTTATACAATTTCTCAAGAACCTCGATTAAGATGTAATCTTGGAAAGAAGCTCTAAGTGCCATACCTTATTTTTGCCTTATTTACGTTTAATCTAACAGCAAGGTTTTAATTAGCTGGACAACTAAATCCCAGGGTCAGGTATACAAGTAGATTAACTGTTAGATTTAGATGGAAACTGTATTAGCGGTCATTGATCACAATATAATTATTGACAAAAACCGTTTCACAATATTTCAGGATCACGCCTCCTTGCGTACATTCCATACTTAACATTCCGTGCCGACACTAAACACTTAGTTAAAAAAATATTCTGGAGTTTTTCATTATTGTAATAAAATACTTACATAATTACTATAACATTTTTACCCGCAGCTTTAGTCACGTTTATCTGGATAAAATCAATTTATTAGTTTTCTATTCCGGACCCAACCATCACATTTTTAATTTAACCACATTTAATCCATACACTATCTATTAGGTATTTTCTGCCCCTTTCCGAAATATTTTCAACTATGTGTTTTCTGTATCTAGCATATTGTTTTAATGCTGTTAGTGCATATACATTGATATACAATGGACTCTAAATACACGACGTTTTAAAAACTTCTTCAACACAATATCATATTGTCCTAATTTTCTATAAAACACGTAAATCATAATTTCTCCCATTTCCTGCAAGTTAATAAAATATACATATATCAAATATATATACTATAACTTACAAAGTTACCCAAAATTATATACATTCCTTCTTGTGACTATGTATCTATTGTCAATGTAAAAATTGCATTGAGTTTAAATTGAGGTTTTTGAGTGAGAAAACGTTTCCTTGTCTTCAAAGCTCAATGCCGCATCGATTCGGTTTATTGTAATTTGAACCAAGGTGTTAATAAGAAGGAATATATAAAAAAATAAATTTTACCCAAGGAACCTATCTATCAACTTGAACATTTCTTGTCTAATAAATTTTGCTTACATTTTTTCAATTTCAGAGGTGACACGAAAATATACTACCGCACTCGAAAAGCCCTTTATAAATCCTGTCACCTGACATGAACGTCGGCTTACATAAAACCATTTTATTTTTCTGTTGTATACACGTTGACAAATTTATGCGTCATTTGAAATGAAACAAAAAAATATTTATATTTTTGAACTAGTAACTCAGTGTCCTGGCGCTCTGTTTATTCTAGGCGAGTTCAAACCCAGTTGCTGTTACCAATAAATTATTAATTTTCTAATTGCAATTTTAAGGGCAGATTAACCATATGCCATATGACAGGGAAGATTAAAATATCGTGTGAAAATCTACATTTATACGAAATAATAAAAATATTTCTAGGATATGTAAAACCCGCCAGTCTGCACTGGAGGCATGTGGCGGGTTATTATCTGTACCCTCTGTGTAGAAAGTGCCTAGCAGTGGAATTCTAAAATAAACTACTTTTTTATCACGTGCTCTGTAGTGTATGTAAAGTTGGACAATACACAGAAGAGACAAAGTTACCGCGCTCTGTCTTAGAGAAGACTTTGACTAGTCAAACTACTAGTAGTAGGATAATGTATCCTCACTCTATCGGTTTTATTCTTCTGGCAATGACAGGCATATAAAATGACGATGGAAATGATATTGAATATGATATGATATTGAATGAAACGAACTGGCATAAGAAACTGAACGGAGCTAATTATTTTTCTGGAGTGTGTAGTTATTTTCCAGAATCTATAATAATTATGATAGTCAAAAATATTTTATTCGTCTCAGACACTAAAATATTCCTAACCAGTTTTTTTTATCTAATAACTTATATATTTTATACGCCTCAAGAATTTTGTTGTAAAAGCTCACACTCAAAAAATCTTATAAAAGATTTTCTAGCCTTAATGTAGGAAGAATAAATTTATATTTGTTTGTGAATTTTACAAAATATAACTTGCTGCTTAGAGTAATTTAGATTTTTCTATTTGTTATTTTGAGATCACATACTCTTTTTTTATATAAAGAAAGGAAGGCAAAAGAGCAAGCGGCTCACCTGATAGTAAGTGATTATCGCCGCCCATGGACTCCCGCAACACTAGAAGAGTTGCAAGAGCGTTGCCAGCCTTTGAAGTAAGAATAGGCTTTCTTCTCGAAGGTCCCTAAGTCATATCGATTCGGAAATACCGCTGGCGACAGTTGATTCTACAAATGTATCGTGCGTGGCAGAAAATGACGGCGGAATCTCGCAGTAGTGGACTGCCAACCATCAAGATGGTAGCGATGGTAATTGGTCGCGTTTTACACTGTACAAAATTCCGAACAATTCTTCAGAACACTCCCCGTGGTACATATGATAGAAAATTCTAAGAGAACTCTTCAGGGATTCTTCCATTTTCTTCCGGTCTTTCTCATATTAATATCATCTGGTAATCGTCTTACTGGATGGCCTTCTAGAAGATATTTTTCTAGTATATCTGTGCCATAAATAATACAATTTATTATTATTTATATTACATATTTTCAGGACTGGAAAAAGACTAGCAGTTCTTGAATATTTTTATCTCGTAACATTAGGTATACCATTTGCTAACATGCTTATAAAAATTATTCCAGTTGAGGGGTGTACTCTATAAACCAAATTGATTTATTACACTTCCAAAAGTGTGACAATTTCCAAGAGACTCTGAGAAGAAGTTAACTTGCAGTCTTTTGCAGCATAATTTATAAAAGACAAGATTAAATTGTGAGAAGTAAAAACGAGACTAAATATACCACCACACCTGGTTGATCGAAAAAGTACCATCACCTCATGCACAAAAACGGCACAAAACAAAGTATTTATTGTTTTTCCATCCCAAAACTTTAATGTTTTAACATGTCTTTTCTACCAAACAACTTGCTTTCTATTGCAAATGCTCAACTCTTAAAATTTCATTTGTGGACATGATCGGGAGACTAACATTTATTGTCAAGTAACATATTAATAACCTTGCCATTTTTTTGTATTTTTAAAAATAAATATGTAGGAATTACCTCCGACATTTCACATCCAGTATCAAATTAAAATACAAGGAGTAGAACCCAGTATCTGCCAATTACCCGCGTTCCAATTTTTCTTCAGCTGTACAGCGCAGTAAGCAAAATAAAAATACTCGCCATACAATAACCGAGCAGTGTACACCTAGATCGTGCTGGCGCAGTATTAGCTCTAAATATGAAAGGTTTCTTCATAATATGTCGGCTTCATTTGTCACACCGGGCGCTGCCAAGTGCGAGCACAGTGTTAATAACCGGCTCCCATGGCAACGCTCCAGGTTTTGGGTTTTCCGTTTAAGGTCCAAGTGTCGGACGATAAGCGAAAGGAAAAGTCAGCAGTTTTCATTATGAACTCATTTCGACCTGCAGTGCTCTCCACGGTACAAAGTGTGATGGATTGTGAGTTATCATTTATGCATTACTCTTAAAGTAGAAACGTATTCAAAATTATTGACTGTGTCTTAAATATTTATCATTATTTTATTATTTTGTCAAAACGCTCACCTCATTAAGTTTAAAGTCTTGAGCTTATAATAGTTTAGATCTCTGTAGATCACACAAATATTTTATCCGTGTGGGAATCGAACCCATGACCAGCGAAGCCACTGCCGATATCTTGGCCACTGGCGCTAACCTATCATCAAAATGGAAGTGTCATCAATTAATAATATTGATATATAAAAAGGTTATTTGTTTATACGTTTGAAAATCATAATTATTCAACTGACCGCATATTAATAAACTAATATGATAAGCTGAACTTACCGCTATAAGCACATTAAAACATGCCTTAAAAATATGACTATATTTGAAAATTATTGGATAGAATATAAAAAAAAAAACAAATTCTAAATACGAAATAAAAATGAATGATAGAACACAAAAACTTAACGAAACAAAACGAACAAAACGAAACAACTTGGAAGCACTAGATTCATATCTACTTATAATAATTACTTAACTGTAAAAATAACTCTCCCTGTTAACTTATTACTTAAAATGAAACCCCGTGTAAAACGTAACCGATGAGGCGAGAACCCAGAACCTATCGGGATATGAGTATAAAAACACCAGCCCGGTACTGATATCGATTTAAAACTATTTGATCTTAAATTGACTTACAACCAATAGACCTGAACTTCCATATAATATAAATGAATCAAGGAAAAGACTTATCCTACCAAAAAAATTCCTCTGTATTTGTAAGTAGAAAGGAATTTAAATTTAAATTATTATTGTTTGGATTGCTGCCTGTCAACCTTATTGATCGCCTAGTTAATTTTCATAGAAAATTACAAAAACCGACGTCAAACGCCTTAAGAGTGTGCTTTCGAAACATATCATCTCCGTTATTTTGATTTTAAAAACAAACTACACTTTTTTTTATAAAAAAATTGTGAAACCATCATAAAAATAACAAAAAAAAAATTTTTCATAAGTTGCGGAGATATTTGTGAACATTCCTAAATTGTGTAATTTATATTTAAAAAAACAAAGTGAGGAATCGATTTTTTAAAAAAATTTTGGGCTATTTATTTTCTATCTATCTAGGGTATTTTTGAAATTACATGATGGTAAGTTCATAAATACGTGCAAAAATACAAATAAATAAGCCTTGTAATTTTGATTTAAAAACCACTGAGCGGATTTTCTTGAAAATTTTATGGAACCATTATGAAAGAATACCCTATAAGATATAAAATATTTTTCCTCCGGACATGGGCGAACTACTTAAAAATATAAACATTTCAAGGTAGAACCTTCCTCCTTTTTTGAAGTTGGTTCAAAAAGACTAATAGGCGACAATAACAGATGTATCTCAGAATGCCTTTATACATAATTGTTGAGTTAAGGTTATACAAGATTGTAAAGAATATGATAATGCAAAAATTATGAGTTGTACACAAAAATAACTAATAATTTATTCTTTACGCTTTGTAATATATATTAACTGAAATCTTATCTAGACATATAAAAAATAGGTATCTATTTGTAACAAAAGCTTTTTCCTAAATGCATATGGAAGTGTCACGATAATTGTTATTAAAATACCTATTTTTAACATTTTTGTCTGTCAAGGCAGACAGAGGAGAGATTTTTGTAATAGCTAGATTTATTTTGACGCCACCTGTTATCATATTAATTTTCGTTTTTTTTTGTGTAATTAAGATGAGGTTTCCCAAGCGCACAATGGTAATGCTGCCAATCCGTGTGCGAAAGAAAGAATCGTCCTCAAGCGATCAGAATGCCGCGGTACGGTCGAAACGGAGCTGAAGCGGACGGTGCCGTAAAATCGTTGATTTTGAGAAAAAAACAATCTTGTTGTATAATATGGACAATATTATTACCGACATCGCTCACATCATCACAGACGCTTATTTTAGTTTGATTTTCTATTCGTTAAATTTCGTACAATTT
>JAOCPS010429542.1:0-12005 GCA_025505425.1 Graphium colonna | reverse complement strand
TCTTTTCCCACTCCTATCCTCTCCAAATCCTTAATCCCGACCCATCCTATCCAATAAACCAATTGTATCCGATTTCCGAGGTTGACAACGCACTCGCAACTCTCCGGATGTTGCGTGTGTCAGGTGAACTGTCTGCTCGTTTGTCTTCTTTTCCATAATAAAAAAAAAAAAAAAAAAGAAACGATTTTACTCACCAAAGTATGTGCCCAAATTGTCAACACATTGTTGCAGAAAGCAACATCAAACTTCCGATCGGTCCATTATCAAAAACAAGAGTTTTTTTTTTGAGTTAATAATATATTTTAGACCTTAGGATAATTTCCTTTTATCGGCAATGAGTTTAGTGTCTTCTTAACAAAGCAAGCGGCATAGAAAACCATACCAAGCTGTCAAAGTTGGCAAAACTTTAAACTACAAGTTTCATTCTTAACGGTTAACATTCCTAAAGGTTCGTACGGAACACTCGGTGCGTGAGTCCGACTCACACTTGGCCGATTTTTTAATATAAAAGAAAAAAAGCTGTTAATTTAACATTAGACGTTCACGACGACGTCAGGTTACCTTGTGATAAGGCTTTGTTTGTATTTTACAAGGGCGTTTTTAACGGACTTCAAAAAGGAGGAAGGTTCTCAATTCGAATGTTTCTATTTTTTTAAAATAACCAACTCCCCGTACACAAACAGCTTCATACGAAACAATTACTTGTAAACTATACAAATAATGTTACGTGTAGGAATCGAACCCACGACCCGCGACACCGAAGACAGCGGCTTTGCAACTGCGCCAACTGGTCATCAGTGTCTTAACTTTTTTTTACAATATTATCTTCACACAAAATTAAAAAAGGCAAACGCCAAAATACGTACTTCCGTGACATATTTTTTGCTTCATTTCGATTCTAAAAAAAAACAGACAACCGATTTTCCCAAAAATTTACGAGATAAATTAGAAAGAATATTTATTCACTATAAAATAGGTTTTTCAAAATCTGTTTGTAAATGACTGAGTTACGAACGAAAATACATAATATAAGATTGAGAATCTCCTTTTTTGGAATGGAAAAAAATGGAGAGAAGAGCGTAACATCTTTTCACTTCTGCACTTCTACGGCCGTGTCCGGGGAAGTACCACCATCTATAAAGTCTGAATAAAATTAAGTATGCGTGACCTTTGAAGAAGCCGGATGGTCATGTCTAATGTTCTTTTCCGACTCCTTTCCCCTCCACATCCTTAATTCCGACCCCATCCTACCCAATAAACCTATTCTATCCAATTTTCCAGGTTGACAACGCACTCACGACTCTCCGGATGTTGCGTGTGTCTATGGGCGACGGGATCGCTCACCATCTGGTGACCGTTTGTTTTCATTTCTATATAAAAAAATTCGGTTGATAAACAAGGGACCACTGTCTATGACATTAATGACTGAACTTCAGTTCAATTTGTATTCTTGGTATAAACTCTATATCAATATATATATATATATACACACATCTAGATCTATTTTGACCATTTCTACTAAGGATGGGCCATTTCAGTGATTTTTCACTTGCTATCGGTTATATAACGTTATCATTGTAGGCAACGATAACGTTATATAACCGATAGCAAGTGAAAAAACAGTGAACCGTACCATGCCTAGTTTATACGCACGCGCCTGGAAGATCGAAAACATCGCTGATTAATTCTTCGAACGTCGACTATGTTTTCAAATAATGCCAATCACCGAGTTCGTTAACCTATTTGCCTATATCAATACTAATATTAAAAAGCTGAAGATTTTGTCTGTTTGTGCACGCCATTCTCTTAAATATCATAGAGATTGAAAATGAATTTAAGCGCCTTCAAATAGGATCACTCAATCCGCGTGTGTCTTTTGTTATGTATGTTCGCGTACATCTCTGTCATTTATGAAACGATTTTTGAAATTCTTTTTTTTAATTGATGGGCATACTTCCAAAATGGTCCTGAGAAAGTTTCATTGAAGTCGGATCAGTAGTTTGTTTTTAAAATCAAGTTAACGGAGAGGATATATTTCGAACGTACAGTTTTAAGGCGTTCGACCTAGGAACCCAGAGCTCATAGGAAAAAACCTAATAGTTAAAAAAATGAGACAAAAAAATAATTTCATTATTTTTTTTTTATAAATTCGTAAGGCAGACAATTTCGGAGATCGTTCACGTCAAGTATTGCAAAAAATTTATAATACCAAATAATTCGGTCCGTATTTTTACCCAACTTTGGATTGGTGAATATTTTTTGCTGTTCTTTTTACGGTTAATTTTTTAAATATTTTATCTATATTGTGCGATAAGTAGATAGCAGTGTTAAAACATCTAAAAAACAGCTAGTGTCATCGCTTCCGATACTTCTATATGTTGTTTAAAAAACTTGAAAACATTGCAAATAAATCGATCTAGTTTTTTTTACCCAAAGCGTGATCAAAAAAAAAACAAAAGATTTTTGTTCCTTCAATGACACCTACTGTGGTTTGTAAATATTATTAATTGATAATAAATAATAATTATTTAAATACGTGTAAAGTGAAACTAGGAAACATTTAATTTTGAAGAAAAAAAAATAAAAAGTTTGTAATTTGCATGGAGAGCCGCCAATTTTAATATCCAATCACGATGTCTGTAAATATTACATACAGTAATTTTTTTTAAATTAGTTGGAATTTGTAACCTATTTATTGCATATACAGATTTTACAATACTAGATATTTGTGTAAAAATAAAAAAGTGCACCCAACCTCGAAGTGAATGGCGATCGCTAGGCGAACCACTCCTTACCTATTTTTTTTTTACTATTGCATTCTAATTTTGTAGAAAATCATTTAATTTATCTACTAAAACACTATTTGGGTTAAATTAGTTAAGCGCACAAAAATAATATCCAGGGCGGCACATTGGCGAGTTTTTTTGTCTCGAAAACCAAGCGATTCCTAGAAATTCCACTTTACACGTATTTAATTAATTATCCTTCTATATCCTTATAAAGTAGAAAGAAGAAATATATTCCTTTATAAAGTCGGCATAAAATAAAGTATGCACGACTTTTGGGGATGCCGGTTGGCCATGTCTACCCTTTTCTTTTCCTACTCATATCCCCTCCAGATCCTTAATCCCGACCAATCCCATCCAATAAACCTATTCTATCCAATTTCCCAGGTTGACAAGGCACTCGCAACTCTCTGGATGTTGCGTGTGTCTAAGGGCGACGGGATCACTTAACATCAGATCATTAACTTCCATTAAATATATTTACAAACCATAATGGGTGGTGTCCTTGAAGGAAAAAACAAAATAAAAGCCACTTTCGTAAACTCGTTCGATTAAAAAAAAAACCTCTCTTCGTAAACCTTATTCCTTTACGCCGCACACGTAGCTGTAAACAATTCCTTGCCGACCATTCTCCAAATTCCAAACGATCGCAACAAAGTGACAGTTGACGTTTACAAACAAAATGGCGATAGCGCGCGAAAACGCGTCAGCGTGACGTGCAACTACAACGAGGAGCCGCGAGCACGCAAAAATTTAGCGAAAATAAAAAACGGAATAAAAAATGGGGAAATAAATAAAATAATAATAAAAAATATATATAAATCCAGTCTTTTTGTTTCCCGCTCCTACTCGGATGGGCTCTGGATGTAAAAAAAGAGCCCGCTTCTAGACAGCCCGTCAGCCGCTCCGAGTAGAAGTGTGTTAATGAAATTTTCTACAAGAAATTTTTTATTCCTTTTCTTCATTCGAGTTAAAGAAACGGTTTGGATATAAAAGTTAGATGAGTCTGAAATATTTTTATGCTGTTCAATTTTACACAAGTTTGTGAGACAATTTTTTAGACTGATAAATTTAAATACCAAGACTGTATCAAATTATAAGGAACAATGGAAGTATGAGTATGAGTATGTACGCGGGTTTAAATTGAATTGTCGCTTTAAGGCAAACGCTAATTTTGAAATGAATTATTTTTTAATATATCATTATTACTAACAATAAATTATTGCCAACGCAAACTTAACAAAAAATCTTTTAGATTAACAAATTAACACATCGCAAGCTAGGTATCCTATTTTCGTTCTGTTTAATGATTTGTCTGTGAGGAATTTATGTACGGGATATAAATATAAAAAAAATAGTGGCATCTTTAATTCTTTAAAGTAGTTTGTATTCATGAGACCATACAATATTTTTAATTGAAAAAAAAATTTGGTTCTAACGATCGAATGAAAACGAGCCGCAGCGGTGTAACATTTTCAAAACATACTTATCTTTCAATTAACTTATATGTCACTACACGTGTACTATACACAATTTGACGAAAATTTTGTATCTTCCCGAATTTTAAGATATGAGATATCCTTATATTTGTCTGTTATGTTTAATATATGACATAGTTGCCATAAACAACTATGTAGAAGAATGTATTTTTTAATTTTATCATATGTAAGAATAAAAAGCCAGGTAAAACTGTTGGAATACTGAATGTTAACTACTAGTCGAGGTTTGCAGTTTCGTACACTAGTTGATTGTTGCTCGGCGCCTAAATGTTTCGAGGGTAACGGTAAACGGTAACGTAAAATTAAATGGCTCAAAATAATTCTAATATATTAAATAAACAATAACAAGCAGATTTTCACAACACGATTGGTAGTGCCAGAGATTAGACTAACAAAGTTTGAATATGGATTGTTTTTTAACTATAGTAAAATCATAGGGCCAAATTTCTAATATCAAGCAAGATGTGAGTTGCTCCCTTCTGTGGGAGGAGTGCGATATTTCAAAGTGGGCAAAAGTACATTCGCGCTATAACTACGTAGGCGCGCGGCAGCGGGACGGCGCTGGCTTAACGCCCTGTCCACACTGCAAGATTGAAACGATAGTCTGCTATAAAATTGTAAATGAAAATATTTTACGACGATTGGCGTTATATGCAGCTCTTGCTGCACTTATAAGGCTACTCGGTAGGGATAGTACCACAGCCATACTCATTAGGTGAGTTTAGAATAAATCATTTCTAGCTAATGGAGATGTTGTATGGCCATTCTTACCTTACTCTTTTTCTTTAACATTTGAATAACTGATATTTTCCTTAACCACTCCCGTCTAATAATACAAACTACAAAATAAGTATTGTAAGGAAGTAATTTTGGTTTGGTGAAAAACACTTCTTAAATGATAAAAGAGTTTATCATTTAAGAAGTGTTCCACATAGGCCCGCTAAAAATAGACCTACAAAGACAGACAGTCAATTATAATCAATTACAAAGAACAAGTGTAATAAAATTTGCAAAAGAATTAGAGGTAATTTTGTTCCTTTTAGTATTGGAGCATTTAATCGTAAAATAGACACATTTTTCTTATGTCTCACTAATAAATCTAATTGCTTAACGTATTTAATGGTTTATGGAGATATACCTCCTCATTTGGACCGTATAGCAAGTCAGGTATTTCATTGAAACTGAAGAAAGAAGAAAAAACATCATACAGCTTCATACATTCTAGATTGCCATACAGGATAGATCAGTGCAAATGTTTCTAATGCTGTCGCTACTCTTGTTCAAGTTTATTTATTTATTTATTTCCATACCTTACATCATCATTACAGGCACCATACCTAAATCAATAATGTGCCATTATATCATATATTTAATTAGTATTTTCGAAATTAACAATTTTCAGTACAACATGTTAATGCTATCTTGGTGAATTCACTCAGAGAACACGAGAAAATGTCTAATTTTGGAGCAATCACATTTAAAATTCGAAGTGTGCGCGTCCACGGCGCCTCATTCAAAAGTTGAGTGCGCCCATGGGGCACTACAAATATTTGTGGTTGGCGTCTTCAGCATACGCACCGATCTGGAACGTAGAGCCTTAACTGACCCAATAAATCCGCATTGTATGTCATTCCCTTAAATATTTTGAATAAATATATTACCATCTGAGAGTCTCTTCTAACGCTTAACTTGTTATACCCTACCATACCCATATTAAACAATGATGGATGCATAATGGGATAATACGGATATATACCATAATGTTTTAAATATAAAAATCTTAATAATTTATTTTGTATACGCTCCAACATGAGACTATATTTGGTTTCATGTGGCGCCCAAATGACCGCGTTATACTCTAACTGGCTTCTAACTAGGGCGTTATACAAAGCTTCAATTGCTTTGATGTTGGTGAAATTGTGCGCTGTTCTAAGTACAAAACCTAAATCCCTATACGCTTTTGTACAATCTTTGATAACATGCTCACGAAACGTTAGAGCTGATGTGAAGCGAACGGCTAAATCTTTTATTTCCCTGATCCTAACAATGGGTACTCCATCAATGTTGTAAGTGTGCATAACAGGAGATTGTGTACGTGTGAAACCAATGGTCTTGCATTTCGAGATGTTTAGTTCAAGAAGATTATTTTTGCTCCAGTTTGCGACTCTGTCTATATCCTTTTGCAGCTTTGTTGGGAGGTGAGGACGTTTCTTTCCATCAGTGGCGGAGTAACGGTGCGGCGAAAGCGGAGGCAGATCTGGTCTTAGCGACCTCAAGACGCCTCCATGTTGCCTTGGCCAAATCGTAAATAAGGCTTTAAAAATATGCTTAGTACCTCTGTAAGAGGTGCTTTTGAGTTTGTATGTGCCAACATAAATATCATCCCATACCCGGGTTCTAATGTAAACGGAAATCTTGAAACCGTCCCGAGCTTCCAACTCGAACACACACAAATATTAAAGAAGAATTGTTTAACAATGGACGAGGGCACTGGTGGGTCAAAAAGATTATCTATCTTTTTATTTATCAAAAATTATTTATTATTCTTTAGGGTGAACATGTACTGCAAAAAAATATTGCAGAAATTAAAAAGCCTTAAATGATAAAAATAAAACGGACCAAATGAGTCAAATCATTAGATTCGTTATATAGATTCTACATGTGTCATATAAACTATATTATAGAAAATTATATTGTGGAAGCATGAGAATCTTTCTTGGGTTATTTTACGTCTTAAAAACTGCTTTTATATATCAAAGGATATCAACGATAGCAGTAGCAAGAAAAAAGTGGCCTGGATATTGTGGCGTTGTGCAGAGTTCAAGTTTAAATTAAATAAATTTATCCATCCCTCCGGCGAAATACAGCTGCTGCTGGGCAAAGGTCACCCTCAAGGATCTCCACAATGGCTGGTCTTGCGCTATTCGCATCCAGCCACTTCTCGCGAACCGGACTATATCATATGATACAATATGATATTAAAAAAATATTATTATCCAGCCAATCATTTTATAATATTTTCCAAATTATTGACACGGAGTTTATTCTAGAAGCTTCAGATGGCCCTCAACAGTGGACAATCTGATAAAAATTTACGATGGATTTGACAAAGGGCAGGTTTTCCAATAAAAAAAATAGTTATCTGTAAAGTCAGTTTACGGACGATAAAGTTAGGTGATAACATCATAAGATGAACATTTAAGCTAATCGTATCAAGAGTGTCTCATTTATCTGACTGTACTTACAATTAAAAAAAATAAAAGCTGGTGGCTATTACTGACCGTAACACACTCCATCGCCTTAAGTTGACATGGGGGTTCCAATATTTTGGGAGCTTCCTACTAAGCTGGCCTTCTTGAAAGAAATCTGCCACGTTGAGTTCTTAGTGAGCTTTTGCCTAGCTGTGTAGTGAGAGCTTTTACCTGGTTCTTAAACTGTGAGACTTCTTGCAGAATATCGTAATTTGAAGAACTTGCTTGACTGCTAGTGGCAATATGTGGAGCTAATGGCACGATGTCATTAACTCTGTCCGTTTATTCTGCCAAAAGTTTTACTTTAACGCCTCTTTGGGCTGCTAGAAAAGTCTAAATGTTCAAGGGTAGTCGACTTGTCCAAAAAGTACGAAGAAAATCCCATGGTATGTCTGGCCCCGCCAAATTTTGTAGATGGCGCAAAAACTGCGAAGTTTTTCTGTCTCCAAGTTCCTCTTGCATTACAACTATTTGATTTTCTTCTCTTTGGATGTAGTAAATCTTTTGAGTAACTCTGACTTTAATTTGTTGTATTTTTGGATGACTGTATTTATTGATGGCACTCGAAAGCCACTTTTAAAAATATCAGAAGTCACAGCGGAACTGTCCTCACCCAAGTTCGTCATGTTGTCTTTGTTGCGTTTATATTGGAACTGCATGAAACATGGAAGTCACCAATGAAGACGTGATAGAAGGGTTAACGCAAATATAAATCATCAACGTTTTTTGCTAAGATAAAGAATATGTCTAGATGGAGTTAGGAGGCTGCAATCGCGTCGAAAAATATTCCGGTCAACCCTTAACCTGTAAAGTCGTTTCTGTGATTGAGTGACAATTGCACAGTCACTTGAAATGCACGATTCTCTCAGTAAATTTAATTCGTAAAAATGTCAAAATGTATTAAACTATTAAAGTGTGTCAAAATTTTAAAGTTCAATCAAAATTCTCAGAAGTGGTAATCTACAAATGTGCCTTTTGGTGTTGCCAGCCCTATTAACTTCCTCATATTAAATTATGTGCTTTAAATGCAGAGTGACGGCACGAGCCGAGATTTTCTCTGGGAGTCCTCGAGCTAGTCACTTTTAAAAGAGGTTTAGGTCAGCCGCCCTAAGCACCGGCTACCTCAAGTACGTCGGATCTGTAGAGGCCCTTCTCGCCAGTAGTGATGACGACAGCGACAAAAAAATGTGCTTTATAATATAAAGAATTTGCAATTATTTCTTTTGTTTGTCTTTTAAGATATTCTCATTTATTTTAAGAACTACACAGTTATTTACATTGCCGTAAAGGTAGAAGTAATTTACTAAGAAGAATACAATTTAGGTAACTTCATAAGCTTGGATATTTTACTTTTTTAAATAAATGGGTTATATAGATAGAATAGTTGAATATGCTCATAATATTCTTCTTTCATAAATTTTTACATAGATATACATAAATTCTTTAAATATTTATATTTGTGTAAAAAACTTATTAGTATTTTGGAATAAAATATTCATTAAATAATTTAGTAATAATGATGATAATTTAATAAAGATAAAAGGGATTTACTTACATAATGACGTAAGAGCTTCCGTAATATTAATGATTGCTCCTTGTCATATTTGTATTTTCTTAGTTTATAATTTTTGGTACAGCAATGTTTTACTCTATTTTCATTGCAATTGTTTGACAACTAGTAATAATACTAAAAAGAAACAAATGGAAAAGTAAGCAAATGGAATGACGTAAAATGAGTGTAAAAGACGGCTGTCATGTACACTAGCATAAAAAAATTGGCTTGTTGTTTTTTGTTCCTTAGTATTATGAGACTCAGTCTACGTAGTTTAAGATTTTTTGTTTATATTCAGTTATTCACAAAAATAATTCCAATGTACAATTTTTTGACATTCTTTTTATCATCAAACTTTTCTGACAATCCGCTGACCAAATTTTAAATATAATATTCTTCTCAAAACTATGTTAAAAGAAGGTCTAATTTTATGAAAAAGATTGTTATGACCCCTATATTTAGTATTGCAAACTTAATATAATAGATTTTTCAGAAACAGAGATTTTATAGATAAAACATCTATAATTTTTTATTCAGTCAAACTCAAAGGTGTCGATCTTTGAGTTTAATTGATCGAAATAGTGTATTTTTTTAGTTATATAAAAAAATATGATTTTTTAGTTATTATATGCTTATGGCAACTACAGTGTACCATAAAATATAGATGTGATGCTATAGATAATACAAAAAGTAAACGTCAAAACGACATGACATATGTCAAGTCGCTGTACTCGCTTGCGCTGGGATACAGACAGCGCTAGTTGTGCAAAATTCATAGCCAGAACCAGAATGTAATGTAATAACAAAGATAACAAAGACTCACTTCTGCTACATCAGTTAAACTCGCGGTGGTTGCTCTTACGAGGCATTAGTTTTTTGCTGTTTTCGGATTTTGATAAAAGTTTACTGTTTGTAATTTATTAGTACTTACATTATTGAAAACTTGCTATTTCTATAAACTTTAGTATTTTTAAGTGAACTTGTATTAAACTTTTTGAATTTAAATGCGATGTCTTAAAATTTAAGTTGTATTGACGACTTATATATGGGAAAATATTCGAAATTGGTAAGTAGAATATATATTTTTACTATACCATTTTTTTTGCAATCGTTTGTGTTATTTTCTAGCGTTGAAGCTATTTGTTTATTTAGAAGCACACAAATTTGTATGGATGTAGGTCACTTGAGTATTTGTACACGAGCGGACATCGGAACCGCTATAAACTAATGTTTTTTTTTCTAAAATGTTTAAATAAATGGTTCAATCGCTTATTATTAAACAGAATTTTATATGTAATGTGGAAAGTAAATATAACTTTGAATATAGTGTAAATTGGGATGGAATGGGGGAAAGGGATTTTAACTATAAAATAAAATTAGATTCTTAAATTGTGTACTGCAAACTTACTGGAATTATAGAGAAGAAATTATCAATAAATATGCACTTGATATCAGTGAACTATATGTACTGATAAGAAACTTTCATTCTGTATGTATTACAATTTCAGAGATTTTATAGGCAATAAGACCTAGATGTGTGTCTATTGGTATATTTCTTTATAAACCAAGTGAATTGATATTATGGATACACCAGGCATTATCCATCCATATCCATGATCGGGTTCCTGATACCCGATCATGGATGATAATGCCTGGTATCAGGTCTGCCTCGGGTATCAGGAGTATTGGAATCTTTAAAAAATGGTGTCCTTTAGTCATACACTAAATGAAACATCTACATTTTTACCCATCTGGTCAATAGATTTACCAAGAGGATTCATGGGAAGTAGTGTATCGTTATTATGTAAAATATTATATTAAGCATTTTTGCTTCTTTTCCTCATTAACTTGGGTTTTGTCATGACCAACAAATTCAAGATTACATTTTTCTGCTAATATTCACTGACTAAATATTTTGGTATAAAAATAATGTCTCATTTTCTGACTTTTAATAATATTTTTTAAGAAAATGTACAAGAAAATTTATCGGAATATGAAGCATATAAAATTTAAGTAGCCGAATTGGTTTAGCAAATCTTAAGTTTTGCACTAAGCAAGATACATAACAGAAAAGAGAACGAACAATACTTAAAATTACACTTATAAAAATAATTATTGCAAACTATGTAATACACAAATTTTCTTAGATTATTTACTTATTATTATGGGATTTACAGTATATAAAAAATGCAGAGAGTACATATGAGCAAAAGTCAATTTTTCTTTGCACTTTACAGGCAGAGTTGCAATATGGCATTGAAGTTTTAATAGGCATTATTTTAATTGAATTTCTAAATTATTTTATACGTATTTAAGTCTACTTAACTCCTAATTATTAGAACAATATTAAATGCAACTTATTTTATGTACATAAAAAAATAACAAAAATTTGCTTATATACTTCGTACTGCCTCAGTTTTTTCCACTGGTAGAAAGATATAGTGACATGGAGAAAATATAAAGTCAATCATTGACTATGCTTTAAAATACTATTAGCAACATATAAACTTTTTGAAATATGGAAAGTGTTTTACGATACTATTAAAAAATTGCATTTGACGTCCAACCATGTAATGGACTTTGCACTCTTTGAATGACGTCATTTAAGATACCGACTTATGCACTGCTTGTGAAATTTATTCCATGACTACAAATCAATTTTGTTGACAGTATATATTGTATACTTTGAAATTTTGGTAATGACCTTAGTGGAGCAAATACATAGCTTTCCTGCTCCATAAACTGCTATATCCGGGAATTACGACCACAAGAAGATGAACATAATTAACTAGTATTTATGAGTTGGTGATTCCCCTAAGGTCTGATGTAACCAGGACTTATATAGTGTACGATTACGTAGTTGGATCATGGTTGTCGTAATTGTCCAAGGGCGGTAATCGCTTATCACCAGTGTAAC
>JAOCPS010429431.1:0-12005 GCA_025505425.1 Graphium colonna | reverse complement strand
GTGTTGAGCCAGTCTTTAAATTGGTAAGTCGATCTGGCTTATAATAGGACGCAATGGAGCATTTGGTTCTTTCTACTTTAGGTAACCCATACAATTCTTGAGGTTTGAGGCATTAGGGTATTAGTATTTTGACGTCAAGATTTAAATCTTCGGATAAATTTTAAGTAAATCGCTGGTTGATTTAAGTGTTTTTATTAAGTCCGAAAAAAATATCCCGTATGAAGAAATTATCTGTAGTGTAGAGGATTGTTTCATCAAAAATAACATTGGAAAGGAGGATTTATTTGGTTTGATGTGATTTTAATTTTTTTTTATGTGAAAGCATATGGTAACAAGGTGGTCCCATATCATTTTTATTAAAATATTATTACACGTTTCTGTTAATCATTGTAGTTGTTCATTATATTGTAGTATCACATTAAGTTTATTTATAGAACATATTTTAATATACTTACCTGCTTACTGCAGAAAAAAGGCCATACATTTTTCGTTTAAATATAACTTTAAGTTAACACAGGCAAAGTTGTAAAAGGATGATGTTTCGGTTGTAAACGTGAATGAAATATGGTTACATATACAGAAAACGTATATGAAATATGGTACGAATCTTCTGAAAGTTGCTGTCGTCAAACTTTCTATCTTAAAAATTGTACAGTTTTAACATTTTTTTGAAATAATAAAGTGCGTCATAAAGTTTACATCCAGGTGTTTAGGATTTTAAAAACGCTGCACAATAAAAAGTAAACAGAAGGTTACTTAAAGTTCAATCAATTTAATTATCAGATCTAATCACAAGTGGTTAAAGATATTTTAACGTCCATTTTTTACACCTAATTGTGTTATTATGAGAAACCTTGTCTATTATTTTACAAAACTAGTACAAAAGATTTTCACTCCTTTTTTATATATAGAGCGGGAGGCAAACGAACAAGCGGCTCACCTGGTGGTAAGTCATCGCCGCCCATGGATTTCTGCATCACCAGAGGAGTTACAAGAGCGTTGCTGGCCTTTATGATAGGAGAAGGTTCTTTTCTTGAAGGTTCCTACGTCGTATAGGCCTGGAAATACCGCTTGCGACAGTTGACTCCACAAAAGAAAATGCATTGCATGCATTATACATATATGCAATATGCATTATACGCATGCTTATGCGTGCGCTCATATATTTGCTTGCAGGTTGTTAGGGGATTTTTTCGCGGAATATTGCTAATTAAACAGTCTTATAGAATTGTAAAGAAAATGTCGTCTATATCGCATCGTTGTAGACTGCCAACCACCAAGGTGTTGATGATGGTACTTTCTGAACAAGTTTAGTTCATTACTCTAAACAAGATCCAAAAACCATAGATTGTAAAGAGTGATTATGGACATTGCTATATGTTATATTATTATAAACAGTCGACTTTAGTACTTTCTCTATTCAGGACAGGACAGGATTAATTTATGAGATGTTTTTAAATAAAATTTAAAAAATTAACCATCACTAAGTTGAAAATTGGAACGACATCGTATTATTTTCATATGAAAATGTAATATATTAAAATTATTGACATTAGTCTGGTTTTCACATCTATCAACGCTTTGAGAAACAAATATTATTTAATATGGTTTATTCGCCACACAAAACAGACTTGAGGTTATAAATAAGTCTTAGGAGAAGATCATAAATGATTGCGTAACTTGGTTTAGGTACATTTTCACAGATTTTAGATGTACCTTTATGTACTCTAATTAAATTTAGTTAAGAAGCTTCCTAGCTCCAAATGATACGACAAGCAAGCGGGAAAAATAATACAGCCTTTTGAGTCCCATTGTATTTATTATCACCGACTCTATCATTTTCTTAAAGATTTTTTTTATCTTTATTGTTGAAGAACGGTCGCGATGGTTTTCAAAGTTTTAAATAAATATAAAAAAAGTGTTTAATAACAACATAATAAATAAAGCATTTTAAACATAAATGATTGCTACAGTAACAGTTACTCATGTTGTACGAGGATTAATACATAGAATACTGAAACGTTAGATGATCCTTAATAGACGCTATATAGACTATTTGTCATTTCTTATCTATTTTTGGAAGAACAAATATTGGACCAAGACTATATTAAATAAACATGTTTTATCAACGCCGATTTGTGTTAACACCAATTTTACCGAGTTTGTTCAGTTGACTTAGAATAAAATGACAATTTGATAAAGACATATATGATAACCTTAACAAAGCCTAAAGGTAAAATATCTTTGAATGACCATCTTGAGAATAAGATGATGATCCAATAGAGAAACCGACTCTTATGACAGGGTTTTTTATCTTTTTTTGTGTTATGGTATCTAATCATAATCGAGTTACTTAATAAAAAAAAGTCAAGCCTCTACTTTTGAGATAAATGAAATTTATAAAAAAATAATTGAAAATAGGTACTGCGTCGGTTCATTTCCTTAAGGCACTATTTAGAAAACATTCATATAAATAACTTATGAGTTAATACTTGTTTATCGCGCCGACTTGATGAATTACTTTCTATTTAAAAAAAATCTTAAAGAACCATAACCTTCGATAAAGATCATATTGTCAATCTTTAAGAACATCTAAATGAAAATGCACAAAGACGGTAGCAATGGCGTACAGAAATTCCCTTGATCAGATTTGGCGAGAGACCAAAACGTGTGGATACCTAAAGGTAGGCAAATCAAGCAATCGCTAGTTCTGTTCAGACTTTGCTACTGCAAGAACCCATTTGAAAGGTCAGGCTAGGCAAAATTATATTTATTTTGCAGAGCACTGGTGTTTACATCACGAGATGCCGCCGCTTTGACCCAGACTAGATAGCATTCTTGCTTGTAACGATAGGATCTTGCAGGAGCGACCGATTCAGGGTTTCAACTTACCGCAATTGAGGCTGGAATATATATGTTTCAATATCATGAAGCAAATTTGCCTCTAGAAGTAGGATGTAAAAAGGACCGCATCGTATCCCAATTTGCTGAACTATAATATTATTCAGGGCGCTAACCTGCACATAGTAATAGGCACGTGATAAGTACCTCACTCCGGACCAACTAATAGTCGGGAGATCGTAAATGATAGTCGACGAGGATCTCATAATATGTAAAGTAACCACCTGAGTCAGATCATATGCTACTGCAATGTCGTGAACAGATCGTCCCGCATGATCGGTGGTACGTGAACAAGCCATTTGGCAATAAATTCGCCAAGAATCATGATCTCTGATAAGGGAAATACTGAATCTGTGGACATAGTCAATAAGTCGGTTTGCTTCGGAATCACCACTATTGGATTTCAATAGACACGCATAGACGTGAGGGTGGCCGGTGATGCAATCAATGCGCAGCTATAACATGGACAAGTACCTCAACCTCCGAGTCCGCCGAGACATCAAGAACAGATACCCCTCCCCGACGAACGAACACTCCAGCCTGGGGCGCAAATGAGTGTTCTAGTTTATATCCAAGATAGGAGGTGTCGGTCAGTAGGGATATATGGATCTCGACTAAGACCAACGCCGGCTTTGCCGTCTCAAGATTGTAATGAACGTCATTGTGATACCGAATGCACAAAGGATTTTATTTTAATAGTTATAAAATAATATCACTTAATTTAATGTGTGATAAATGCATATTTTTATTTATGTGCCGACTGAAAAATCACTTTCCTCGTTCTGTAAATATCTGATTCCTAGGTATTGAAAATTATCCTCTCTTTAATTATACTATGACCAGTGTCGCCATGTTCGTACATAGCACTATGTGACTGACTACCAAATACCAAACTGCTAGTAGGCATTCCAATGCATTGCCAAAAGTCATGCATACTTTATTTCGATGAAGAAAGTATTGTAGACCTTACAATTGACGGACTTGGAAACGTTAGGAGTAAAGTTTTCATAAGGTCAAACAAACAATGAGATGAGTAGTTTGGCTAAAATTACTAAAAGAACTTGGACACTTTTTAACACAAAGAAAAAGAGATAATACGTCAATAACGTTTAATGGCACACGATAAAAAGCTTTTGCAATGTGATTTATTAAATATTCATGCATCTGCCTGACAATAGCAGCAGTAGCGGCTAGGGAAAGGTCCTAGGGACCCCAACCAGCTAGCCATCGCCAGCTAGAGCCTATGTTAGAGCGAAGGAAAAAATTCCCGAGGCTCATAACGAAGGGAGCTTATTTGATGCTTTAAGTCACAACCTGAATCGGACTTACTAGATCTTTTAGAGAAAAGCAAGTACTCCATTAATTTGTTCAATCAGTTTATATTGGAAATACATTCTTTGAATGATATTTTCTCTTATGATTTTATTTTTCCCTTTAATAAAATTATGTAGAAATTTAAAAAATATAGTAAATATTTTTTACTTCTCAAATAATAAATTAATTTGAGAAATTAATGACTAACAATACGCTTTTCCTAAAAATCGATTAACTGGTGTTTTACTTGTCTGATTGAACCATCAATGAGACCAGTCAGACCACCTCAAGCTTTGTTTAGCTTGAGGCGGTCTGGCGTAGGTACGGCCACACATTATACTAAAAGCTTGCGTCAATTAATCACGGCTTGACGCAATAACTCAATCACATTTCTTAACTACGAGCAACTCTTCGTAGTTTATAGAAAATATTTTTTATTAGAAAGGTCGAACAAATGCTGACACGAAGATATTGTTTTATTAAATCTACGTTATTTTCCTTGCTGCTAACCAATTCCACGTATATTTTTTTTATTTTACCGTAACTTTGAACTATCTAAAAAATATTATTTTATCTCTAAAATAACGAAAAAGAATTTTTAGAAACAAGTAAAAAAAAAAACTCAAAACTTAGTTAACCAAAATAATTTATGTTCTTATGTGGCACAATTAAAAAGAATTCTCAAATTTTCGGATAGATTTAATGAAAGGAAATAATATTGATACAGATAAATTATGTAGCTGCGATTAAGCCACTTATAAAAATTTTTATCGTTAAGATTGTGGAGGTAGACCCCCGAATTGAGCATGGTAGTAATATATATGGTCAAGTCTAGATTATTTAAAAAAAATCATACTTTTGCATTTTGTCCCATATCTTAGGTATATTTTTTTAAATATTTGAATAGAAGTACATGACGTGGATCCCCAAAAGAACAGATGGTTCTCCTGATATTAAAAGATCCCGTTGCCCATGGATACACTCAACATCCAGAAAGTTCCGTGTGCGTTTTCAAGCTGAAAAATTGGATAAAACAGATTAATTAGTTAGGATTGGCCTGAAAAATATTAAGGATTTCGAGAGGAAAGGAATGGGAAAAAGAGAGTGAAGGAATTGCCATCCAGCAACCAAACAAGTAAAGAATACTTTATTTCATGCCGACTTCGTTTAAAAGAGTGGTACTTCCCTGGACGAACACGGTCGTAGAAGTGCAGCAAGAGCTGTTTAAAAGTCCAATACACACATATATCAAAAATAGAAACAACGATGCGCCTAATAACTTCCGTAACTTTGGAGTGATAGAAGTTTTAGTTTATTCTTAAATATGGATGTTTAAATTAGAGTTATACATTTTGTTTATTAAAATTCGCCCGTAAAGCAACATAAATGTATCGCTTTACTGGCGAATTTTCGTGGCCTTTTTTGTTACTAAAGCAATTGTATATTATACATTTAAGTGGAAGTTCTGGCGAGGTCAGCGCGTCATTTGTCACTATCCTATACTTAATGGTTTCTTTATGTTATAATTTATGTAAACTTTTTTGCAATAATTACATTTTTCATTAATTTTCTCGTAGTTTATCTCTACGTCACATATTTTAAAAGAAGTACCGTCACCGTTTAAAATTAATTCTGCAACATCTTAAGTTTATCAATATACAAAAATAATGGAAAATTGATCTGAAAAGACCTTAAATAAAAGATATACAAAATACATATCAGAACGATTAAAAATTCAAAATAGTAATTCAACAACATTGCAACATTAAAACCGCAACATATAATAAATAAACCTTACGGAACTTTTATGCACAGTAATTTTGTCATAACGTTAAACGAGGCGTCACTTCAACAGATTAGGAGGAAAAATATCTTAGAAAAAATGCGTACCTCATAAAAAAATAATTCAATGTGTCGTGCCATTTGATTGTTTTAATTACGTTTTTGTGTTTCAAGCAAGTTGTTTACTACATTTGTCAGGATTTCGCTGTTATACACACGTTGGCTCATTGAACTTATGAACATTTTTTTATGGAAAGGAAGACAGACGAGCTGACGCTTCACCTGATGGTAAGCGATTCCGTGGCCCATGGACACACGCAATATCCGGAGAGTTGCGAATGCGTTGTCAACCTGGAAAATTGGATACATTGGGTTTATTGGATAAGATGGGTCAGTATCAGGGATTTGGGGAAGATAGGAATGGGTAAAGAAAAGGGTAGACATGGCCATCCAGCATCCTCAAAAGTCATGCAAACTTTATTTTTTATGCCGACTTTATAAAGGGCGATGATACTTTCCCGGACGAGCACCGCCGTAAAAGTGCAGCAAAAACTATGAAAAGATGCTATGCTTTACTACCTGAAAACTCTTAATTAACATTATGTACTATATATGGGACATACATGGCTGGCGTTGCCTCTCTTACTTGAATTGTTCGGAATAATACCTGCTGCTACTGAGAGTTACCACTGTGCGATTAGGCCATCATTTTCTGCCACGCACAACATCCGCGCCATAACCTAGATATATAGAAAGTCTACAGTTTACAGAAAAACAATCGTCATGTACGAAACAACATCTATGAATATATATGTATATATGTGTGTACACACACACACACACACACACATTATCAATAAACTCTCAATTTAACTAATATTTAGTCGGGTGATTTTCGACTGTTCACCGCTATTCACAAGGGGACCGCGTTTATTTTTCTGTTGGCGCTTGTACCATACGGATGCATTAACATCTGTATGCGTATTCGTTTTATATAGCTTGGTCGCCGCGCAAACATGATGTATAAACGCAAACTTAACTCTACACAAAGCTCTTATTCAAATTTTTGATATTAGATGGCAAATAAAATCGTAAAAACGTAGAAAGGTTTGTAAAATATGTACAAAGAATTATCGGACTTGTTTTCAATATAAGTGAAAAATGGTAATCCATAAAAACGTTAATTGTGTGCTTGGTGTCATATTATATACAGTTGAGCGTACACTCTTATTCAGACTGGTTTTATATATCTAGAATTACCCATTAGAAATTTCCATTACATTCTAAAAATAATCATCGTAAAAATAAACATTTTGTATATTAATGTAATATGTGAAGTGTATTCTTGTATATTAATGTTTCACATTTTACATACTTAAACTTTATTCCTAAAAAGAAAGAACGAAAGGTAAATACAATATACAAAAGTGTATAAAAAAATCTCTTACCGTCAGTTAAGCCGCTTATTTGTTTGTCTTCTTCTTAATGATAAAAAATATATCATCGAATGTAATAAAATAACACTGTATCTTTTTTGCTTTAAAAATTATGGGCAATTTATTTATTTTTACCTAATAATAGAAACCACGTTGAAATAAGTTATGTTCAAGTTTGCTTTTACGTTTCTATTTTACCTACATTAATAAATATGACTGCGAAAAGTAGAGCTTCAACAACAGTATTCCCATCTCATGCATTTAATTATAAATTCATACTGGTCTAGGTTGAAACTTAAATCAAATTCATATACTATTGATGGTAAATTCTTTACAGCTAATGCATGGGTTGAGGTAAGACAACGATATTCTCATTTGGGTTGCTAATACACTAATGCATTGCTCTCAGAGAGCAGACAAATTAGGGCAAGTTTACCATTTGTCATTTTGTAACTTGTCACAGAAAAATTTCATCGGTATTAAAAATAATTTGAAAATATAATTTTGCTTAAATAAGCTGATAGCATGATTAACAACGTATTATTTTAATTTTTTATTAAACCAATTATCTATTGCTCGATAGGCATTTCGTGGATATATTTTATGTTCAAAAGTAACCACGTCTTAACAGAAAAGTGTATTCTTGTATATAGATATTAATGTATAATATTGAGTACATCATTAATATGTATGGTAGTATTCCTCTTTCCGAAAGTATAGGAAGCAAATTTCAGTAGAATTGCATATTCTAAGATGTTTATTGTCATAAGCTTCCTATATATTACTAGTAATCTACTTTATTCCATTGGTAGTATGTAAATAATGACTAAATATCAAAAGTGGCATCTGTTTCGACTATGGGTTAAGCGTGTTTTCTTATAATTTAAAAAAAAATATATACAGTAAAACTCACGTACGTAGTCACAATATCTTCTTACTTAAAACTTAAACCTATCCTTAATTACTACGAACAGAACGTTTTAGGAATGCTAGCGCGTACCTTTGCCGTTAATGAAACAGTTTCAAAATTTCTTGTTTTTCCGAATGGTATACTTTCGAAATACTCTCAAAAATATTGAAACTAACGTTCTCGAAAGTATGTTTTGAGGGTGTTTAGAGTCAGTTTTTTTATTTTCTGTGAAAATTACCTTGAAAATTATAAGTATCTGAAGGACCAAGCTTTGTTTTGTATATTCATTATTTGTAACTCTGTTTTGTCGTTACTCGCATTGTTCTACGTTTTCCTTATTCACCTGTTCAGACTTGCAAAATGAACGCCAATATCATACATTAAAATTAAAATATTTCATTTAATGCATGCGTTATGTTATTATCGAGTGGATTTTTTATTTATTTTTGATCCTGGTTTCTTTTGCATGAAATTAAGCTCTAAAGTCAATATTAAAAGGTTTTGAGAGAGAAACTCTTTTTAAAAGCCTTATTTCTTATAAAATTGCATTTTATTCAACAGCAATGTACTCACAACCTGAAATCAAAACTTCATTTCATATTCATTTTAATATTCCAAATTTCTTGCAATGAAATAATAAAGGAATAATTTTTAAAAATATCTTGTATCTCTAATAATTGTAAAGTAAAATAAAGATTCCTTAAAAAAACTTTACCCATAGCATTTAAGCATTAATATCTTTCCATAAGTTACATTATAAGCTATTTAGAAATTGAGATGCAAAAACCTTTGAAAGACTTGGATCAGGCTTTGACATGGTCAGAATATAAAAGAATCATATTTACTTAAACACGGAGTTAAACTAGTGTAACCTCAAAGTGTGACAACTGGTGCTAAACTTTCAAAAGAAGAGGCAAGGGAAACCAAACAAATTGCCAGTTTAAAAATACATGTTGAGAAAGTGATTCGCCATTTGAGAGAATTTAGTATTTTAAAGCCACATGCATATATTAATCACAATCAAGTCAAAATTCTTGATGATGTTATTATTATTGCCTGTAGTTTAATAAATCTACAATATTCTTTAATTGAACGATTTTATAAGTTAGTTAATTTCCATCATAAACCACTTTTGTCTTGTTCATATGACCGCTGTTCTATATTGATGAATAATAATATCAAATACTAATTTATGTTATGGATTTTTTCCAAAGAAAGTAGAAACTATTATTATATAAATGTTCAGTAATGCTTTTTTTATGGAAGTTATGTTATTATATAAAAGAAAATAAAAAAACTATATTTAACATACCTGCATTTTATTTATTTACATTAACTCTTTGATATATTAAAGGATAAATAACTTCTGTCCATAAACATATAATAACCTTTTTTGTTTTTGAGCTTTGAGGCCATGAACGCTGTAAAGGGTTCGAAACGTCGGGTGATAAAATTTAAAATATGCCGCGATAAAATCCGTAAAGTTGTATCATTTAAAAATATTATAACCTTAATCAAATCTAAAACATTGCGTATAAAATGGCATAACTATTATTTTTACAGCTTTATTTTTCGTTAAATTACAATGAGATTCACACCTGATAGAAACATTTGTACTTGCAGATACAAGAAAATCAACACAAAGTTATTATGCGCAGCATAAAAACTTTGTGTTGGCTTCTCATTTTTATACTCTACCTCGTTTCATAGCTGATGTGTCTGATATTTTTTCACCCATTATTAAAGCAATGAGAGTACCATCTCTTGTTGTGCACCGACTTAACTCATAAACCCGTGAGGCTGTTACTCTAACACACCTCTGTTTATCCCAAAGATTACTTTGGTGTTGAGCTCTGGTTTCCTTCTCAGTTTTTGAGTTATCTTCATCACTCAATGCAACATTTCTTAAAAAAATTCACATGACTTCTCCTTATATTCCAAAACTAATTTATGTAAAGATAACCTATACAAAGATTCAGTTATGAGATTCTTTTGATATTTTAGCAATTCACAATTGCTGAATTTCCTCTTTTTTCCCTCCTTCAGAAACTTTTCAAAAACATCCCGATGTGGTGCCAAGGTGGGCTGACCATTGGAAAGGTTTTTCACAGTTATATATATTTAATGGTATTTCCTACCCCGGATATGGATTTTGATTTAATCCAGTTGCACTGGGTTGATGTACAGGATGACTCTTCACTTCTACGATAAACCCACATTAAAAATTCAAAAGCATGTTTGCAGCCTCCTTGTGAAGCTGCACAATCATGGCATTCTACCGATTTTATCGCATCTTTAAATTCATCGACTATCAAAGTCACTCCATACCATTTAGAATGGGTTTTATGAATTCATTTTCACTGCACTTAAGTTGGACATAGCGTACAGCGTCATCACTATATGATGACCTGGAGGATCTATAAAAAAACAATTTGTCATCATTTCATAAAATGACACATTAAGAATCAATAATACATTTCCAACTAAACAACTTTAGGGATTTTACCGTAATAAAATTCGTAAAGTTCTTTACAGTGTCGAATATTCGCGTAAGTTTTAAAAATAATAATACAATCTGTAATCTATGTATTAATAAGAGTTTTTAAAAATGATCTTAGGGGTATAAAGCCACTGAAGGTGTTTCAATAATTCTGTTTTGTTTGCATTGTTTTTTAGAATATAACTATACCTTCTTGGATGTTTTCACAAGTCTTTGTTTGATGTCAAAAACTCTCAGTAATGTGGCGTAATTGGTTCTGATTGGTGTTTAACATAATATGGCTGTTACCATATTCTGGAGTTTTATTTTTTAAATAAATAATAATTATAACATATAAATATACAAATAAAAAAATAAGTCATTTATTAATCCCGTTTCATTAGAAAAACGCATTATTTTAGTAATATTTGGTTACCGTCATCATGCCTATTTTAACGAAATTTTGAACTAGCATATGGCAGAGATTTCCCAAAATCACATTACTTGTAGAGTTGCCCAACAATATCTTAACACAATACTAGTGACTAGATACTTTAATAAATATGAAGATCTAAATTATTGAAACGAAATCATTTCAATAATGTTATTTAGTAATAATAAGACTTAAATACAAAAAAATATAATATAAAGAAGATCAACTGCATCAAGTTAATTTGAAGTAATCATGTTACATGTTAATCCAGATAAGACTTATTGAATATTTACTTACCTACACGAATATTGAGTGCCATCTCGCAGATGGATATCTAGATTATGTAAGCTTTTAAGACTTCTGCGTTTGTTCAGTAAATGCTCGAATGAAGGAATTTGCATACGTTTCAATAATGCATTAGAAATCTATGTTAATTAAATTTTAAAGTCAATTCTAATATTTATATCTGTATCTGTATTGAGAATTTACAATATTAAAAAGTTAAAAATTGAGCCTAGTGGTATGGGCGCTTGCTTTAAAAACCGGAGGTCACGGGTTCGAACCCCGCGGAGGGGCAACGACTTTGTGTTGCTGTTTCTTGGTTGGGTTAGGCCAATACGGGCTGATTATCCGCTTGCCTGAAAAGAAAGATGATCCATGCGTCGGATGGGCATGTAAAAAGTCGGTCCCGGTTGCCAAGAATATCTTTGGCAGTCGTTATAGGATGTCAGTGCCTTCAAATATCCTGAC
>JAOCPS010429322.1:0-12007 GCA_025505425.1 Graphium colonna | reverse complement strand
GGAAAAGAAAAGGGTAGACATGGCCATCCGGCATCTCCAAAAGTCATGCATACTTTATTTTATGCCAACTTTATAAAGTTTTTATCGGTAAGGGTAGAGGTTGCGTAAAAGTGTGTTGATAAACAGAATAATGGATGGCACTGTTTTTTTTTGTTTTATCTATATAGTCTGTGCTCATTTATGTCTCTGTATATGAGTGTTTCTAAAATGGTAAAATTTTGACAATTTTTTATTTTGGCATTGTGTACTTTCTATAAGTGACAAATCTTACAATTATCTATTCGCACAATATTATTAAACACGTAAACACGAAAATCGCTTCACATATAATATAAATATTATCTTTAATAAGATAAAAAAATGAGATAAGAAATGATAGGATAGTCTATACCGATAATTGACGTAATATGTAAAACGTCAGTTTTATGTATGTTTGGGAGCTGCTTTTTCGTTCCTGTTTTTTTTATTTCTTGTTAAACTTACTTATTGCCTATGACGCATAAAACATTGGAGAGTATAAAATGATCTCACCTCGACGATTCCGGAAAAGCCGATGCCTTTTGCCAAACTTTTGGACTTCTTAGAATGGTCTCAGTGTAAGATTTTTTTAATATATGTGTACATTTATATATATGTTTTTTTTTCTAGGTATGTGTATTTTTCTAAGGTTAAGATGTTCAAATATGCGATATCTAACAATTAAAAATAATATTTTAATTACACTTAACATTAAAATCAAGGTAAAGCTTTTTATTTTATGCACCATTGTATATTATGGAACTTTTCTGACTAAATGAAAAATAATATTTTTATATAAACAAATATGATCGTCTGGTTTCTAAAATTATAAGATAACAATGTATTACTGTATCATGATAAATTGCCAATTTTAATGCCGCCACTTACCGAATGATATTTACATGGAAAGGAAAAGCCTTTCAGTTTTGTTATATTAATACAGATGTCCAATTTAATATAGTAATGTTTTAGGTTTCATTAAGTTTAATATCATATGTTGTGTTGATGTTTACTTTGTTGATAAAATATAAAAATACAAATTGTACAAAGATAAAATTTATTTCAAGACATAAAGTTTAATAACTCTATTGCGTTTAAATATATTTCGCATATATATGACTTGAGCGATTAAGTTATTGTATGTCGCATCGTTTCCTATAACTTGTTTGAATGTGGCATACATATACTTCGTAAAATGCGTTCTGTTCAACATTGAAAAATCATAGCCCATATAAAATCAAAATATTACAATTGATTACTTTTGTTGTGAAAATTCTTATTTTCAGGTGTGTATTATCTAAAGGATTTAGAATGTATTTCATGTAATAAATGTTGTGTATAAGAAAGTGTTTTTCTTACTGTTATTTTAATTTTGAACCTTTAATGTATAAAATAAGCAAAAAAAAATAAATATTATTTAATGTGAATATAATTTGAATGCCATTTCTCAAATCTAAGTTATATATTTTAAACTTCTGTAATATCGTTATCGGATCTCGGTTATAGGATCTAACAATATTAGTGCAAAAGTAAAGTTCATATTAAAATCACATGTACATATTGTAAATTCTTTACCGGTCTCGATGCGTGTAGTAACTTTTTGCATCTAGCGCGTTTTGAAAAACGGAATGCACGCAAGTGAGCGTGATTTTGCCTTTTCCATATTTTCATTGGCAGTAAAGAGCTCTGGGCGCGGCATGCAACTTACGGCCCGCGAATCTGGGGTCATGCAGAGTCTATTTTAGTGAACGGCCGTATTTTACCTGTTAATTAAATAGCTGGGGTCTTCAGTGCCTATAGACCCCGTATACTCTTTATTTTAGGGCGAAATAGGCATTTTGCAACAAGCGCAAGATACTTTAGATACTATACTTTTTTTTGTAGCTAGAAACCGAGATAATGCATTGTGCATACCATGGACAACTGAACCAGTATGTCACTTCTACACATAGACGATGTTAAGCGTTTATGTATCAAGCCAAAATTTCATAAAGAACACGACCGTATTATTAAAATAATACGGTCTAATATATTTTTTTCGTAATTTGATGATGGTTATATTATTGCATAATTCACAATCAAATTATTGTATTTAGCTTTAGTCATATGCTGCATAGGACGTAAACGGAAATAACCTATTGCGCTATTCCTATTCAGCGTTAATGCACTATCCCTCCTTGATACAGTCTGACTGTCATGAATTTTACACATTTCTATGCAATGTCAAGTCTTCGGATTTTATTGATGATGTTGAGGGGTTTGGGAGTGCTATCGATTTCAATATACAAGAGGAATGAGGACTGTACTTAAATAAATCCCTCTTCCTTTAGAATATTTTTTATGTTGTCAATTCAAGAAGTCAATTCCTTGTCAACTCTTGGATTTTAAAACTCTTATTGATAATTATTTTTCACGCCTTTGTGTTTGAATGATAAGACGCTTGACTCTTGATCCAAAGGTCGTGGGTTTGTTTTGTTTTAGTTTATTGACCTGCAAACGCTCGGTTCAATTATTATTTTACCGTCCCTTAATCGATACCGTCCTTTGATCAAATCGTTTAGTGTGGTAACGCCCTTATTTTGTTTTGTATGGTTATGCTGTTGTTTATGTTGATTTTAGTTTCAAACTGGTAATATTTCTCTGAAAAATATTACTTAATTTGGCTGGTCGTAATGTCTTGTTTGCTTTTTAATATTGTAATATAAGTAAATAAAACCTGATTTTACCGGATTGTTTTATTTACGCTCCTAAATAAATACTTTATTCAAAACGAATGTTACTTCATAAATTAATAATATCCTTGATAAACTTTTTCTAAATGTAAACTCAACTGTAAATTAATTACTTAAGATTTAAATTAATTCAGACATTTTTACTATACTCATAATTCGAATTATTATTGTACAAAGCAGCTTAGTTCATTAACGCTAAATTTTAGCATAAGGTTTCGTTTGTCAATTTGATTAAGTACATTATTACGCATAAAATGGTACCAAAATTGTAACTATATCTCAATAATCAGACATACCAAGCCAAAAAATCCGTTTGAAACTTTTGTGCTCGTTTTCTCAACTTGGATGATGTGAGGGTTGATATATAAACGCTTAACACCGTCCACATGTACCTCTTTCCTCTTTAAAAAAGGTTTTGTCGGTTTGCGTCTGACCGAATGATAAAGCCCCGCCTGCATGTAAAGACCCGAATTCGCTCTGGATCATGTTGGAGAAGAAATGAAACTGATTAAACGTTTTTTATGGATAGGATGACAAAATAGCATAGGGTTCACTTGGTGTTAAATGACCTCATCCCTCATGGACATACACAACATCCGGAGAAGTCGCATGAGTTGTCATCCTGGGAAATTGGATAAAATGGGTTTATTAGGTACGTCAGGTCGAGAATATATTAAGGACTTGGTGCGAAAAGTAGAGAAAAGGGATGGCCACCTGACAACCGAACTGAAAGACTTGCATAATTGCATGCATGGCGGTGGTAATTCCTCGGTCTAGCACAGCCGTAAAAGTGCAGCAAGATCTGTGAAAAGATGTTGTGTTCAACAAAAAAATCAAAAACAAATCAATGTGATAACGACCACTACGAAAGATATGTACCGTATCCCAATGCGATTCTGATAACTATTAAGAGGAGAGATCCGACGACGACGACAAGTGGGTGCAAAATTATTTTTGTGGACATGAAGATATGCGGCAATCCACGAATTAATTCTCTGATTAAATATTGAGATTCTTTGGGCTTTACGCAACATTCTGAGTCATATTTGAATTATTAGAACGAACGGAAACATTGTTATAGGGTCTCCAGCGGTTGAGAGGGGAAAGGAACTTGTAAATTATGTTTATAAATGTATTGTGAAAATACTGATTTCAGTAAGCCTTTAGTTTTCTTCTTATGTCAGTTATTTGGGCTAATGCAAAGTAAATTCTCAGCGGTTTGCACATAAAGTAACTGCCTATTTTAAAACTGTACCACTGCTGGGCAAATGCCTCCTCTAGATAGAGAGGTTTCTACAAAATATTTATCTTTTCTGCTGGTCGCATGGTAAAGCCCTCGAAGAAAATGCAATTAAAAAACTACGCATTTTATTTGTGTGTGTGCCAGCATCAGAGTTTGAACTCAAGTTCGCTTAGAATATATAAAGTTAATGGCAAACTTTCGTGCACTGAGCTGCCACTTAAAAAAAAACAAAGGAAATCGCCATCACATGAAAGTGTGCTATATATTTCCCCATCTATCTTAAGGAACGGTACATACTCGTAATCATTGTCACGCCGTGGAATTCGAATCCACAATTTAGTATCATTTATTCGGAGTAAATAATACTTATACTGCTGGCTGTATATTGCCTATTACATATCTATATTAAAATGTAAGTGTATATGTAAGTATATCATTTAAACATTATCTATTTCTGTGTGTATGCATTTTATTAACCAAATTCAAAAAGGTGAAGGTTCTCAATTCGAATGTTAATGTTTTATTTTATGTACGTTTATTTATCCATCATTATTGAACCGATTTAAAAAAAAATATTTTTTTTCAGAATGGTTCTATAAAATTTTCAAGAAATGTTCGGTAGTTTCTTTTTTTTTTCAAAATAAAAAAAAATAATTTTATGTATTTTTGCGCGTATCTCCGTCATTTATGAATTAATTTCAAAAATTCTCCTTTTATATAATAGAGCATTTTTTGTAAAAAGTCTCGGAAAAATATCGGTTTATTACTTTGTTTTTAAAATAAAAATATCTAAATTTAGGAATGTTCGCACATATCTCCGCTTCTTATGAACTGATTTAAAAAAATAATCCAATAAGTAGTTTGTTTCTAAAATCAAAATACTGGAGAAGATATGGTTTGAAAGTACACTTTTAAGGCGTTTGAAGTCGGTTTTTGTATTTTTCTGTGAAAATATGTTTGATGCTTCTATAAATCTGTCATATAATTGTTATTATAAATATATTATTTTTGTAGTATACCAATCGATTAATAACATAAAAAAAAATCTTTAAGTCTTCTTGCACTGGTAACGTGATATGTCAATGAAATGTTGCCGTAAGAGCAATGAGGACGTTGAGTTAATTACGATTACCGCGCCATAGATTAAGGAAATGTATAACTTGACGGCCTTTTACATTCTTTATCGGTGGCACGTAACCAAAATATTTTCAAAATACGTCAGACCCGAATCGCTGCTGGTTTTAGATGACGCGTGAAGTTACATTTATTCAAGGGCATCCGGTACACGCGTAAACTTTTTTCAAAGGACAACAAGAAATTGATAAGGGGCTTTTATTTCAGATTTATATATATATAGATGATTTTTGTGATTATTTGTATTCATATGAAAATATAAAGGACAATGCCCAAAAGTGATACCAAAAAATCTAATGTATCTAGATCAAAATTATATAGAAATTATTTTCATGATTTCTTACGACATTACGCGTCATGAATTTAATTTTTAAACCGGGAATTTAATTTAAAGTATAAAAATATGAATTAACTTTACCTACATAGCATTTTCACAATGTGTCACATAAAAACTATTTTCAATGAACAGAGTTTTCGATTATATCAAATATATCCGAAACCCGGATTTTCTTTGCGAAAGTAACTTCTGTAAGAGTTAATATAATAAGTCTAGTCTTCGGAAAAATCTTTTGGATTTGATGCAACTTGGTACGGTATGCCATATGAAAATGGGCAATCTGTTCCTTTATGGAAATGTCTCGAACTGCAAGTAGCGTTGATTTGGTGTGACGCTCTACAAGAGAGGCGCATAACTCGCTATTTTTTGGAAAGAAAGACAAACGAGCAGACGGCTCATATGATGGTAAGCGATCCCGTCGCCCATAGATACACGATACAACAGGTTTATTGGATAGGATATGAGTCGGGATTATGGAGTTGGATAGGAAGGAGTAGAGAGATAGGAAGGATGGGAAAGAAAAGGGTATACATGGCCATCCGGCATCCCCAAAAGTCATGAATACTTTATTTTATACCGACTTTATAAAGGGCAACGGTACTTCCCGGGCGAGTGCGGCCGTAAAAGTGCTGCAAAAGCTGTGAAAAGATGTTATGCTGTACCACCTGAAAGGCTATACAGGCTGATTGGTGAATCACCAATGATATAAGGATTGAGAAGCATATTTTTTGACCAAATATTCAAATAAATAAATGAAGCGTGGATACGTTGCTGGCAGCGAAAAAATGGTCAGCTGGCGCAGTTTATTGACCCAATAATATGGCCACGCGCAACATGTCCGCTAGGATGCCCATGGCTTTTTACTCAAATTTCGATTAAGTTAACTCAGTGGTCAAGTAAAATTTGCTTTTAATATTAAATTTATTCTTTATATATGATATTCTTGAAGGTGATTCACCAGTCACCAATTTAGTTATTTTATCTAAGGAATCTTGGAAATACTTAACGAAAAGCTAACTTTGTGTGGGTGTAAGTATATAAATGTAAACTGGTAACTCTACTAATACTAAATTTATTAGGGCCGCTTATCGCGGACTTGAGTGATTGCGCGGATGTTGCCATAATTATTGTCTTTGCGTTCTCAACTGCACCCAGAGTTGTGGGTTCGATCCCAACATGAGAGAACACCAAATGTGTTCACAAAAACGGCAACTCAATATCGGTTGTAACCTATACCTACCACTGTTTTTCTGTTATTTTTGGACTGTTTATAATTAACCGACTACAAAAATAAGGAAGGTTCTCAATTCGGCTGTTTTTATTATGCAGGTTCGCCCATTTCTCCTCATTTATTAACCTATTTTAAATGGTCATAAAATTTAAAAAAAAATTATTCAATCCTTTTTTTTATGAAAATAACATAACATATGTTGCAAAGATATAGCCAAACATTCCTAATGTTTGGCTATATCTTTGCAACATATGAACCGATTTTAAAATTTTAAAATAAAAAAAAAAAATACTTTATCTGGTAAGGCTTGCTTCCAAAATGCTCCCCAAAGATTTTACAAAAATCAAATCAGTAGTTTGTTTTAAAGTTCAAATATCGGAGAGTATATGTTTCAAAAATATACTTTTAAGTCGTTTGAAGTCGGTTTTTGTAATTTTCGTTAAAAATATACTTGTATGTAAAATGTTTCTTTCAATATTTATCGTGTATTGTTGCATAGTATAAGGCAGTTTTATAAAATGACTAATACTATATAACTTCGTTTTTAATTATTTAAAAACCCGGTGGATTAATAATAAGGAGATTTTTGCGCTACTGGAAAAATTACCAAATCTTGTAAAAATGTTGTTAAATAGGTATTATCTGATTCTAACCGACCGCCGAATAGACCGCCTCCGTAGCCTTGCACTATGGGCCCCTGCTTAGTAAACCGGAGGTCGTGGGTTCGAATCCCCCGAGGGACAATAACTTTGTGTAATTGTTTCTTGGTTGGATTAGGGCAATGCGGGCTGATCAGCCGATTGCCCAAAAGAAAGGTGATCCATGCGTCGGAAGGGCATGTGAAAAGTCGGTCCTGCACCTGATCTCTCTCCGGTCGTGTCGGATATCCGTCCCATCGGACTATGAGAGTAAAGGAACAGAGAGTGCACCTGTGTTGGCTGAGATTGGCCGCCGTGGCCGTAATTTCGATCAGGAGGACTTTATTTTATTTTAGTATTTTAACATAATTAAAAGAATCAGGCTTTACTTTGCGGAAGTCCATTGTATACATTTCTATAAAACCCTTTAATTAGCAATATTCCACGAAAAGTTCTTTAACAACCTGCAAGGAAATATGTGAGCGCACGCATAAGCATGCGTAAGGAACCTCCCTCCCTTCCCACACTGCTTGTGCGTGCGCTCCCGTGCACAATCATGCAGACAAAACCACCACCAAGTGATAATGTTAGCAGAACCATGCAGAATACCTCATCAGCATGCAGGTTGTTACCCTCACACTCGACGCACATTTTGCCCCGACACCAGAGCATCCTCAGGATGTTGCCTCTACGAACAGCGTTCGTTGAGTGAACACTGCGAATTTTTTTTCACCTGATGTTAAGTGACCCTGTCGCCGAACATCCGGAGAGTCACGAGCACGTTGTCAACCTGGGAAATTGAGACCCTGTCGCCCAACATCCGGAGAGTCACGAGCACGTTGTCAACCTGGGAAAGGATTTGAAGGGGGTAGAAAAAGAGACATGGCAATCCAGCATCCCCAAAAGTCATGGATACTTTACTTTATGCGGATTTTATATAGGCCGGCGGTACTTCCCCGGGAGAGCGCGGCCGTAAAAGTGCAGCAAAAGCTGTGAATAGATGTTATGCCCTACCACTTCAAGTTTTATTGTTTGTCATATCATCATCTCACACCAACTATGCGTTTCACAGTTATTTGTCTCTCCACCACCCTAAGGATTGTTCTGTTCATTAGGACCGTCATTTTACAGTATATCGTGCAAAATGATTTAAAATAAATAAATTAATTAATTCAACCGATTTAAATAATATACCTAAAAGACACTCTAAAGTATGCATGACTTTTGGGGATGCCGGATGGCCATGTCTACCCTTTTATTTCCCACTTCATTCCCTTCCAAATCCTTAATCCCTACCCATTCTATCCAATTTCCCAGGTTGACAACGCACTCGCGACTCAATGTTGCGATAGTCTATGGGCGACGGGATTGCTTACCATCAGGTGAACCGTCTGCACGTTTGTCATCCTTTCCATAAAAAAAAAAAAACTAAAGAACCACATGCATATTCAGAGTTTAAATACCGAAAAAAAAACGTACAATTCGCCATCGAGCCGCGCATAAATAAAGCAATGAAAATCTCCAAGTACGCACGTTGATTAACCGATTATGGGCATGAGCGGGGAATGCTGTAAATTTTTTTGACCGACTCGAGAAAAAGGCGGGTCTTCGTACGCCTGCATATGCATACGTTTTCGTATGTAAGCGTGCGCGTCGGTAGAGTTGTAAGTGTGCGTTAATTAAATGTCTTTGCAATTTCGCCGAATGGACGCATAACATATTCAAGTTTCTATGTATCGGTATTTCGCTTTGATTTTTTAGGTCTCGTGCATCATGAACAATATTATATAGTAATTGTTTACATATTTTTTACGTCATAACGTTGGGATTTGATTTTAGAACACGGATTTTGATTAAAAGTTTAAAGTGTGAATATTGCTTTACATACATGACGTTTACACAATCCGTCATAAAGATTTAGAATGCAATAGACACTATTTTCTATGAATTGCTTTTTGTTTTATCAAATATCCCCGTTACCTGGGATTTGTTTACGGAAAGGATTTGTGTAGGAGTTAATATAAGTCTAGTCTTTAAAAAAAAATTGAATTTTATTCCTTTTCAATGTTATAATTTAGGAATATATTAAATACTATATTATGCATAATTAAATGCGTTTGTTGTATCATTTGTTTCCGACCGCCTCCGTAGCCTAGTGGTATGGGCGCTTGCTTTACAAACCGGGGGTCGTGGGTTCGAAGTAACTTGGGAAAAGGCTAGGAGGAAGAAGAAGCTGTATCATCTTTTTATTACAGATTCTATAAACAAATATTTTGAATTTATTTTATATTTCTTAAGATATATTTATTATTACTTTTTAAGCAGTATTTTCTGTTTTAGTACGTAGAGTAAAGCCACTTGCGTTTATGGATTTGTTATCACAAGTGTTCAATGCGCTTGGGGAGGCTAAAACAATGCGTTCAGATATATGTCATCAACATATGTTGGTATAGATGCAGATAATATAGAATTTTTTAAGTTAGTTTTAGAGGTGGCATAACATAAAGTCTTTTCACAGCTTTTGCTGCACTTCTACGGCCGTGCTCACCCGGGAACTACCACCGCCCTTTATAGTCTGCATAAAATAAACCTGATGATAAGCGATTCCTTCGCCCATAGACACACGCAACATCCGGAGAGTTGCGAGTGGGTTGTCAACCTGGGAAATTGGATACAATGGGTTTATTGGATAGGATGGGTCGGGATGGGCATCCGGCATCCTCAAGTCATGCACACTTTATTTTATGCTGACTTTATAAACGCCTTTTTCTTAATGTTTTATATTGCCATAACAAACATTTATTATATCACAAAATATAGTTTGTCAAATGACGCGAAGCACAAACGACATACCAACTGATCTAGAGTTTTGCCGCATTTTGACATTTGCCATACTGCCCGCCCGGCCTTAAATCGTGGTTAAATCAATCTCACAAACACACAAAGTAAATATTCACGGCAAAAATAAAAAAAAAATGACAAACAATTCAAAGGAAACAAAGCATTTTTCATTCTTTAAGGTCATACCAGTTAAAGACATCATATAATCGATTTTGCGGTCGGTGTGCTATCGATTGTTCGTTTAAAAATAAATATGAAAATAGCAAGAATCTTTTGTACATACTTGTCAAATTATCATATAACGTATCAACTTTTTTATAATATTATGTTGACTATATACCAAAACTTATAAAACTTGGACGATAGTGGCAGTTTTATATCGATTCCCTCTAAGAAATATCAAAACTATTCGATACTATTTAAAATGTGAAATAAGATATTTTTAGTATTTTTACCGGTATCACCGCATCTTCCTCTATGTTTTGTACAACTGTTTACAAAATGTTCCAAAATAAAACATCACATTTATCATCTTCATATTGTGGCTTTAGTTTGATTATGAGGAAAATATAACTAAAACTCGATTGATCATGAACAGCCGGGAAAAGGCATTTAGTAACTAAGTATTTAATGGAACGGTCGCAATAACAGTGTCTCTGCAGACATTTAAAACATCAGAAATATTGTTTCGCGTAAGCAGTAGAAATGTTTGTGATACCAAAGTTGTTTTGGACAATATTCATACTGTGCACCGCGGGTTGTTCATCTTTAAGTAAGTTCATTCACTTATTGATTATTTGTATTTACGAGAAATCTGCAGCCATATTGTACAATTCAAAGTATATTTTCGTTGATAATTACATTCACAATTTATGGAGTAAGATTATGTAATAAATCACATACAGAAAACGTAATCACAAAAAAAAAGAATATTCTAATTCATCATAATTTTAAACATTTCCGTAATATTGCCCATTGGCATGCAATTAACTTAAGATATTTAAATTACACTGGTTTCAAATAACAATATCACTTATCAATTACCGATATTGTTCGGGTATTTTTAATGACTTTCCTTAAAAATAATAGAAGGCGACGTACAACGTAACTTTATTTTATTCGACATATTAAAAAAGTTAAGAACAAAAGAGAAGGATTAAGAAGAAACTGAAGAAATTTTTATTCTATATGTTAAATTTTATTACCAACGTAAATTTGTGAAATTAATTTCGACTTAAGTACATAAATAACGTTACACTTATGCGTGTTTTGAAAAATAATTATACATAAATACAACATAATTTATAAAGTGGAAGTATTATGGGTCGATTTTGATATCGAACTTAGATGGATATATCGTTGTTTTTTTGCTACGAGACACATCGATGGTGTTATTCTGTTTTATAAAAATTAGGATTTGCAGGAATTAAAATTACATAGACGTCTCGTGTGATACTCTGTCCAATAATAGCTATCCTGCAAGGCCATTGTTGAACCCTAAACATGACAGATTAGTCCGTAAATCTTTTGTAAATATAAACTAACCTAAAAACTTTTAAGAGAAAGTTGTCGAAAACTTTTCAGGGCCACAGGGGTCAATTAACAGATAAATTACACATATGTATATTCAAAGATAACATGCATTATAAACAAAATGCGAGATGGAAAGTTAACAAATTCAAAAAAGATTATAAATAAAAAAAAAATTTATCAATTAATTTTCTCTATTTACAATACTATTTTTTTTTATTTTTACATTAAACATCAAAAATATTTACAGAGCAATATAACTAATCTAACTACAATAATCAAATAACCCTACTCCTCGCGGCA